>CM062199.1:26050000-26170000 GCA_031216445.1 Lateolabrax maculatus
TATATACACGTATACACACACGTATATACACGTATGTATATACACGTATACACACACACGTATATACACGTATACACACACACGTATATACACGTATACACACACGCGTACATGTACACGTATACACACACGCGTACATGTACACGTATACACACACGCGTACATGTACACGTATACACACGCGTACATGTACACGTATACACACGCGTACATGTACACGTATACACACGCGTACATGTACACGTATACACACGCGTACATATACACACACGTACATATACACACGCGTACATATACACACGCGTACATATACACGTATACACACACGTACATTTACACACACACGTATACACACACACGTACATATACACGTATACACACACACGTACATATACACGTATACACACACACGTACATATACACGTATACACACACACGTACATATACACGTATACACACGCATATATACACACACACACACGTACATATACACACGTACATATACACACGAACATGTACATATACACACGTACATACACACACACGTACATACACACACACACGTACATACACACACACACGAACATACACACACACGTACACACACACGTACATACACACACGTACACACACACACGTACACACACACACGTACATACACACACACGTACACACACACCCACGTACACACACACACACCCACGTACATACACACGTATATACACACACCCACACGTATACACACACACCCACACGTATACACACACACACACACACGTATACACACACACACACACACACACGTATACACACACGTATACACACACCCACACGTATACACACACCCACACGTATACACACACCCACACGTATACACACCCACACGTATACACACACACACACACACACACACACACACACACACACGTATACACACACGTATACACACACGTACATATACACACACGTATACACACACGTACATATACACACGAACATATACACACACGTACATACACACACACACATATATACACACACACACGTATACACACACACACGTATACACACACGTATACACACACACACACGTATACACACGTATACACACGTATACACACACGTATATACACGTATACACACACACGTATACACACACACGTATATACACGTATACACACACGTATACACACGTATGTATATACACGTATACACACACGTATATACACGTATACACACACGTATATACACGTATACACACACACGTATATACACGTATACACACACACGTATATACACGTATACACACGCGTACATGTACGCGTATACACACGCGTACATGTACGCGTATACACACGCGTACATGTACGCGTATACACACGCGTACATATACACACGCGTACATATACACGTATACACACACGTACATATACACACGCGTACATATACACGTATACACACACGTACATTTACACACGCGTACATATACACGTATACACACACGTACATTTACACACGCGTACATATACACGTATACACACACGTACATTTACACACACGTACATATACACGTATACACACACACGTACATATACACGTATACACACACACGTACATATACACGTATACACACACACGTACATATACACGTATACACACGCATATATACACACACACACACGTACATATACACACGTACATATACACACGAACATGTACATATACACACGTACATACACACACACACGAACATACACACACACGAACATACACACACACACGAACATACACACACACGTACACACACACGTACATACACACACGTACACACACACACGTACACACACACGTACATACACACACGTACACACACACGTACATACACACACACGTACATACATACACGTACACGTACACACACACACACACACGTATATACACACACCCACACGTATACACACACACCCACACGTATACACACACACCCACACGTATACACACACCCACACGTATACACACACCCACACGTATACACACACCCACACGTATACACACACCCACACGTATACACACACACGTATACACACACGTATACACACACGTACATACACACACACGTACATACATACACGTACACGTACACACACACACACACACGTATACACACACCCACACGTATACACACACACCCACACGTATACACACACACCCACACGTATACACACACACCCACACGTATACACACACACCCACACGTATACACACACCCACACGTATACACACACCCACACGTATACACACACGTATACACACACGTATACACACACATGTATACACACGCGTACATATACACGCGTACATATACACGTATACACACACGCGTACATATACACGTATACACACACGCACATATACACGTATACACACACGCACATATACACGTATACACACACATACATATACACACGCATACACACACATACATATACACACGCATATACACACACACGTACATATACACACGCATATACACACACACGCATATACACACACACGTACATATACACACGAACATATACACACACACGAACATATACACACGAACATGTACATATACACACGAACATATACACACACACGAACATATACACACACACGAACATATACACACGTATACACACACACACCCACGTATATACACACACACACGTGTATACACACACACGTATATACACACACACACGTATATACACACACACGTATATATACACACACGTATATACACACACGTATATACACACACACGTATATATACACACACGTATATATACACACACAAACACACACGTATATATACACACACAAACACACACACGTATATATACACACACAAACACACACGTATATATACACACACAAACACACACGTATATATACACACGCATACGTACACACACGCATATACACGTACACACACGCATATACACGTACACACACATACACACATATACACGTACACACACATATACACACACATATACACGTACACACACATATACACACACATATACACGTACACACACATATACACACACATATACACGTACACACACATATACACACACATATACACGTACACACACATATACACACACATATACACGTACACACACATATACACGTACACACACATATACACGTACACACACATATACACGTACACACACATATACACGTACACACACACATACACGTACACACACACACGTACACACACACATATACACACGTACACACACACGTACACACACACGTACACACACACACACATGTACACACATACACCTACACACACACACACGTACACACACACGTACACACACACACACACGTACACACACACACACACACACACACGTACACACACACACACACACGTACACACACACACACACACGTACACACACACACACGTACACACACACACGTACACACACACACACGTACACACACACACGTACACACACACACACACACGTACACACACATACACGTACACACACACACATACACGTACACACACACACATACACGTACACACACACACATACACGTACACACACACATGCACATACAGATATACACACGTACATATATACACACGTACATATATACACACGTACATATATACACACGTACATATACACACACGTACATATACACACACGTACATATACACACATGTACATATACACACATACACACGTACATATATACACACACATACACATATATAACATAACATTTCTGCTAAAATTTAAGGGGGAAACACTGCTGGTAAGTGAATAGAGGAGGAACCTTACCAGGTCTCTGCAGGATATGGGGGACAAAAGCTGGTCTCATCATGGGAGGACGTACTGGAGGGACTAGGACAGACAAGTCAAACAGTGAGTGTAAAGGAAACAGCAGAACAATGTTTTCTGGAGCATTCTAAACTGTGGTTAGTCTACACATTTCGGAGTCCCCCCTTCAGCCTTTTGTGTCTTACCTCAATATGCGAATGCATCTTTATTAAAGCTACAAATCTTTTCTTCCCTCTAGTAAATTCTTTTTAAAATGAAAATGAAATGATGTGTGCATATATGGGTATAAGAGTATTTTGCAAAACCATAAGGAAGACAAGAATATAATACAAAAGAAAAACTATTAGAGAAACTAGATGTAAGATAGATATAGACTACTTATATATAAAAAAACTAACTATATAGACTAGATATAAGGAAACTGTTGAACTCGCTGTTTGCTTAATTTCCAGCTTTGTTGATAATATTGTCAGTGTATTGAGTCATGAACCTGGTATTGTGTCGAGTACCAAACCACAACCTGACAGTAAAACAACACCCCTAACTTCATCTGACTTTGAATGTTGAGAGTATTTACTGCAAAACCCTAGTTAGTGTATGCGTATGACAGTTTATGTTCACCTGGTCCCACAAACGCTGGTGGTGGAGGACCGACAAAACTAGCAGCTCTGGCCTCTAATGTCTGCTGGACCTGAGAGAGAGGAAGAAAGAGAGATGGCAGAAAAAGCAAGGGAGATAGAAAACAAGATAAAAAAAAGTGAATGGTGTGCAAGACTAGAAACACTCTTAAGACAGTTCCTCCGGAAGTAGCATATATAGAGTATTTATTACTACTAGAATAGTACAAACCTGTCTGTAGGTGTTGGTGCCTATAATGGGTCGGACTACTTGAACAGAAAGAGCTACAGGTACTGCCTCCATAGCAGGTGGGCTTCCTGATACTGGTACTGGACCACCAAGGACCTCCTGCTCAAAACTACAGCAAGAAAGGTACAGAGACACACTGATTGGGCTGGAGACAACAACACATTGTTTAAAAAGGCATATAACAATTAAAATATAAAGAGAAAACAAAGAATAGCTGAAAATGGTGTGGATAAAAGATGAGAATTAATTCCCTGATTAACAGAATGGAGTTCCACACTGCCTATAGTGAATCATGTAGTGGAGTTGTACAGCAGCCCACTCAGAACTCCGTGCAAGTATAGAAAATACTAAAACACACATTTGATTCATATTAGATTCATATATACATATATATATTTGTGTCCGAAAGCTGCACCACCACCCCTATACAAAGGAGGTAAATGGAATTTGTGCTGATCAAACCACGGAAAAATGACATTTGATAATTCCTGCAGTAACTGCTAACCGTCTATCTATGTTGATAACAACAACAAAATAAAAACAATGTCTCTGTTAGTTAGCATACCATAACTCACATACTTCTGTTTAAATAGTTTTCCTAGAAACTGTTTTTTAAAGAAAACTAGTGTCTTTCAAGGCATACATGTAGCCTAAAGCCTAAGCCAACCCAATCAAAGGACTTCCAACACACAGTCAAATCTGAATTAATGAATACCAGTCAATTACTATTTTGAAATGTTTTTTAGATTATGTGACTACAAAAAAACTGTACAGTATGTATAAATATATTTGTTTTTTGTTCTTGTTTACCACATAAGAGTAATTCTGGCAGCAACTACATCTTGTAAAACTGTCAGGACCTAGTTTGTCCGGATATGGGGTAAGTAGTAAGTGTTCTACTGCCTTGGTCACCCTATGTGATAATCTGTACAGAGTGTACACTCTTCTCAGCTGTACATGGGCTCCAACCTGGCAGCAGAGTCTCAGTGGGGACACAAAGACTGAACTTTCATCATGCTTTCCCTGAAACAGAACTCACTGAATTGGTCTACTGTGAAATCATTTCAGTGCTAACATGCAGTCATCACAGGTGAGCCTTTTACATTCTTGTCCGCTGTGTTGCCTGTATTAGCTTATGGGCACACATTTAACAAGTACGGTTGTGGTAATAGTTACCTTTTGTCGCAAAAATACTGTCCCTAAGGGTCTTGAAGGTAGGCCCACCACATTTGCCCACTGACAATATAATTTCTGGCTAGATGCCAGTTGAATTTGGGTGAAGCCACCCTTTTAAGCAGTTGTACTCACAGAGCCATCTCAGCCTCCATCTCTTTCAGACGCTCCTCTCCTGATTTGAGCGCCATTGCTATGAAACAAAAACATTGATCAAAGAGCTGCCACACGATTTCTCCATATAGGCATATAGTTGTAGAAGAATATAACAGCAGAGAACTGGACATATGAGATCAAATCACTTCACTGTCATTTAGCCTAAACAATATGTGAAGCTACATTATAGGTTTTAACTTCCACAGCAGTGATTGGACCTAGACTGAAAAGTAACGTTAGTTTGCACCGAGGGTTATAAAGTTTCTTGATCTAACGTTATTTGCAAGATCACGATAGAAACGTTATCAATCAGTACACCTACCTTAATCTTAAATTAGACGCTTTTGGTATGAATCGTTACCTCTGGACTAAGTTAACCTAACACGCGAGGCAGCGTTAGCTAGCACATCACAAGCTAGCTAAGCTAGCACTTAAACTATACCGTATCAACCAGCTAACCACTGACGTTAACGCTTAATGCTGAGCAAATCCTCTTACTGATAACTATGCTGACCTAGTTAACTAGTAGGATAAAGATGTTTAAATAGCAAATCATTGTACGGGCTGTGGTCATTTTCCTTGGGTGATAGCGTTCTTCTTCTAACATTCAGGTTGTGGTTGTGGTTGTAGCTCCGTCAGTTCCGTCAGTTCCGTCTCCTCTTCCGTCTCCTCCTCATGGATGTATAGCAGCTCCTCCTCCTCCTCCTCCTCCGTCTTCTTCTTCGTCTTCTTCTTCGTCTTCTTCTTCTTCTTCTTTGCTGGTATATCAGCGTTTGTGCCATCTGCTGGACTGGAGCTGGGAAGTGTCAGTAAAAAGATTAAATTTGCTAAACCTGTTTCTTTAAGGTAGTTCATCAAATTACTATATATCTTCTATGGTGCCTGACAAACTGATTTTCAAATCTAATGTTAACTTTGGCATGCTTCATTTTGGAAGATCATCATATAAACACAACAATATATTTCAACAGCACCACAAACTGTTTGACCACAACATTGAATAAATATGAAGGTAGGATTTATTGCATTCATTTATCTAGTGTAGTAGACTACATTAGTTAGTATGGTGGACCTAACAGACTGGCAGTTTAAGTTATATTAGGTAAGAGTTGGAGAGAGTAGGAAGGTTTGAATTGCTGTGAATTGATACGTCTTTTTTTTTTTTTTTTTTACTTATTTGACTGATTAAACAACACGGATTTTTGGATTTGCAGACAACGGAACTTAATAGGGATAGGGTTGGGTATTGTGAGGAACATTTTGTAGGGATATCGACCGCGGCCTGTGTAGGCGTTATTTATACACTGTTCCTTATAAACTCTGAAGGATGGCACAGATGTTGACAGGCTACAGTTAAATAAGCTTGAGGAAATAGAGGGACAGAATGGAAAAAAAAGTGTTATGCGGGATGGGGATTTTAATGCACATAAGGCATTGTGGGGGAGTGAAAGAATGGATTATAATGGGCAAGTAATAGAAGAGTTGTTGGATGGAAAAAACTTAGTGTGCTTAAATAATGAAAATAAATGTCAGATGTCAGCACCAGAGAGGAATCTGTACATAATTCCCAGCAAATGATACAGTACAAACAAGCTCAGGCAGTAGTAAGGAGAATAATAAGGATGTGCTGGAGGGAGATGGGTGTGTGGGTACTGTGACTCAATCGGGAGCACCACTCAGGTAGGAGAGGTGTGGGGGATGATTAAAAGATGGACTGTTTTGAGTAGTGGAAATGGTTGCAGTAACCAATAAGGAAAAGGCTGAGATAATGGTAAATACTTTTGTTACAGTACATGGTTTCAATAATTTGTCTGAGGTGGTAAAAAAAGGCAGAGAGAAAACCAAATCTGAAAACTTGGAGGCACTAAGGAGGAAGGAAAGCACTGATGAACAAAAAGTACCATTTAGAGTGGGATAGTTAAGTGAGGCACTGGCTAAAACTGGGAAGACTGTACCAGGGAAAGATGAGATGTGCTACATCATGGTAAACCATTTAAGTATGGAGGGACTGAAGAAGTTCCTTGTATTATTCAATAAAGTGTGGGATGAAGGAAGAATCCCAGAGAGATGGAAGAAGCAATAATTATTCCAGTGGTGTGTCTAAATGATGAAGTAAGAAAATCACAAGTAAATAAAGAGAAAGTAGCAGCAGTGTTTTATGATGTGGAAAAAGCATATGACATGTTATGGAGAGAGGGACTGATGATCAAATTGCACATTATGGGAGTCAAAGGGAACATTTTCAACTGGATTATGGACTTTCTGAGCGGAAGATCCATCCAGGATAAAATAGGGTCCGAAATGTCAAGTAAGCATGTTGTAGAGAATGGAACACATCAGGGGAGTGTTATAAGTCCCACTTTATTCTCTGTCATGATAACTGATATAATTGAAAATGTCCCAATGGATATGGGAGATCACGGTTTTCTCATGACGGGGCTCTGTGGAAAAGAGGGAGAAATGTGGAACATGTAGTTAAGAAAATACAAAATGAGATTTGTCAAATTGAAATGTGGGGGGCGAAATGGGGATTTAAATTTTCAGTGGAGAATACAGAAGTTATGCTCTTCACTAGAAGGAAGCTCAGGGAAGGCAATAATCCTAAATTATATGGTAATGACTTAGAGAGAGTTGAAAATTCATTTTTTTGGGAGGGTATTTGGATCTGAGATTAACATGGAGAAAGCATGTTAGAAATGTGGAGGATAAATGTAAAAAAGTGAAAATGTTATGAGATGTCTTGCAGGAGTGGGATAGGGAGCTGTTACCTCATCACTGAAATATATTTATGTAGCTTTAATCAGATCAAGGCTCGACTATGGGAGTGTGGTGTATGGATCAGCAGCTCCATCTGTTCTTGCAGGGCTGGATGTAATTCCGGCTCGAGCTTTGAGAGTGTGTTTAGCAGCAGTGAGAACATCGCCAGTGTGTGCCCTTCAAGTTGAGGCAGGAGAAATGCCGCCGAGTCTTCATCAGACAGCTGGTGGTTAACTGCTGGATAAATCTGAGGGGACCATAAGAGTTCTACAGGCCAGCTGGGAAAGAGAGACAGCACCAACACTAAGTTTTGGATGGACAGGAGATGCAGCAGCAACACACCTGGGATTGTGTGAAAACTGTTTTATGGCCTTTAACTCCACTGGTGGTAGATTTGAAATTACTTTAAGGAAAACAATAAAAGTGCAGATCTGGTGAGCGAGTTTTATGGGTATCTGGAATATCAATATAAAGACTATGTGTAGGTGTTTACAGATGGATCAAAGGATCCAATAACAGGCCACACAGGTTCTGCAGTAGCAGTTCCTCGCTATAGAGGTGAGGTATACAGATGAACTGTGTGCCATCCTGACGGCTTTAGAATGGGCTGAACAAAACAAACCAAATAAAGTCTTAGTCTGTAGTGATTCAGTCTCTGCTCTGTACAGTCTCATGCAGGTATGCTTAGTAATCGTCAGGATTTAACCTTTGAATAATATCAGTACACACAAGAATAAAGAAACTAAGTGCTGAAGTTGTATTAACCTGGGTTCCTGCTCATACAGGTATAGTTGGAAATAAAAGAGTTGACAAATTAGCCAAACAAGCTGTTAAAAAAGGAATCATAGATAAATATATTAAACTTTCAAAATCAGAAGGAAAGGGCATTGTATGAAGAGAAAGCAATAAAGAGTGGCAGCAGCACTGGGATCAGGAGATGAGAGGAAGACATTTACATTAAATACAAAATAGAGTTGGTATTGTGAGAGGTAGGGGAGGAAATGAAAAAAAACTGAAGACAGTCATGGCAGGTTAAGAATATGGCTCAGTAATCTGAACAGTACCAACAGGTTTCTGTGATCATTGTCAGGTACCAGAAACAGAAGGAGATATGAGTCACATAGAAAGGACATGATGGAAGAAATGAGATCGGGAATGACAGGAGCAGGAATAAAGAACATACTGGAGTGTGGTGAAAGTGGGACAGGTAGAAGATGCCTGGTCAGCTTTTTAAGGAGAACAGGACTCATGAGGAAAGTATAACATTCCGGACGCTGTAGGAGTTAACTAACTCCAGAAGATGGCAGTAATGCAAGGGACGGCACATGGGACGGCATGCGGGAAAATCCGACACTTCCGCATACTGAATACCCGGATGTTTGCTTCATGCGCCCGTTCTCTTTATACATCCATCATGGATGTATAAAGAGAACGACATCGCCATGCATGCGCCACTGAGCAACTTCCATAGGAATGAACGAGGCCCCGCCTCCAACGCTGTATCCAGTTCTCTTCATACATCTATGGGCTTCGGATGCAAGCCATGACGCAAGCTGTTGTTAAAACCATACATCCATGGTTAAAACCCGAAGAAGAAGAAGAAGATATTTTTCGGACTCTTGCATGTCACGCGCGCCACCGTGCGGCAGCGCGTGCAGCACATGGTGCAGCATGGTCCCCAGCTCCCCGGCTGATGGCGGAAGTGTGTCGCTGACACGTCACTGAGGTCAAACGGGAGGAAAGATGGCGAGCACCTATGAGAGTTTCAACTTGTAAGTGTTGTGGATCGACGTGGTACCATCACACAGCAGTATGTCTGTGATGTAGCCGGGGACTACAGGGGCCGGGGGCGTTCAGGGGGGGTGCGGCGCGGCTGGTGAAAACACGTCGCCTCCTCCTGCTCGGCGCAGGCGTCGTGTCGCTCGAGTCCATACAAAGTTCCGCCGCGAATAATTAGTTTGAGCCCAGTTGGAGTCGTTACCGTCCCGTCCTGTGCTCCAGGGTGCAGCCGGGCTCCGGAAGCTTTAACGCACGGGGCCGTGTTCTTGGGGGGGGGGGTACACAGCCAACAGCTGCTTCCAGCTGACATTAGCTCAGATGGCTAATAGCTCTCAAACACTGTGGGTGTGAGCCGCAGCCAGCTGGCCCTGGTTCAAGTTGCATTATTTAGTTGTATTGACATTATTACACAAAGGTCTCGGTTCCCGTCGCCCTGCTGGTGGGGCTGCTGGTGGTATGATAGTGGTTGGGGGTTTTGAACCAGCTCTTGTTTCTGTCAAACCAGGCGCACCACACCAGAGAAATTTTACATAGAGGCTTGTGATGACGGCTCCGAGGATGTCCTGGCTATTGACAGAGTGTCCACTGAGATGACCCTCACAGGTAAGCTCAGGCCCAGCACTTGCAGGGCTGAGTGAGAACACACCCAGCAGATACAAACACACGGTTCCAGGCTCACAGGTGTGACTGTAGCAGTAGTCAGCTCAGGAGCATGTGAAGAAACCACGGAGGTGCTTATGTTCCTCCAGAGCAGCACCATGTATGTATGTATAGTAACTGCACTGGAACAACCTGTTTGGAGGCCCAGGGCAAAATGAGCAGTTGGGCCTCTATTAACCCCCTGTTTACAGTCGAGGAACGGTGTGCTCAGTATCTGTCTGCCCCACGCTGTGTGGTCATTCACTCTTGCTTTCTTACTCCAGGACAGGGGAGGCTGCTGCTCTGAGGTCCACTTAATATTGTTGCTCAAGTATGCAAGAGTTTCATACTTGCCACAGTTTCAATCAATTAGTTGTGTTAGTCATTTAAGTAAAATGCCAACCATGTAATACTTAGTTATACAGTTATTAGGACTCTGTTATCTTTTTTCTGTTTCATATTATTTGTAGCTCAATTCAAAAAGGCAGTTTTAATGCATCACTTTATTCTGATAACTTGTGTTCAGAGTTTGCCAGGAGAATAGATAATCAACGAATCAATAAAATAACTCTGATTCTAATGCTGTTTGTCACATGCTGTGAATGCACTGTCTCTAACCGTTGTTCTGTCCCTTCTGTGGTCCTCAGGGAGGAGAGACATCCCTGCATCCTCTGAGACCAGGCCAGTATGTGGACTGATGGGGACTGTGCGTTTAGTGGCAGGTAAGTTCAGTACAAAACGCAAAAAGATTCTGTTCCAACCAACTCTGGAAAATATGGCAACCATGGGTTGCATGTGGTGCTCTGCTGTGTCTGTTAGGCATGTACCTGGTTGTCATCACGAAGAAGAAGAAGGTGGGAGATCTGCTGGGCCATGCTGTGTGGAAGGCTCTGGACTTTGACATCATCTCCTATAAGAAGACAATACTGCACCTGACAGATAACCAGGTAGGATATTATGTATTTTCATGATAGGCCTCCTGATTGTACTTGTGGCAAGGAGGCTGGATGATACAGTCCATTAACTATCACTCAGGAATGTCAGGTTATCTACCTGTTGACAGTGGCTAAATTTGCCAAGCGGAAACTATCTGCTCTGCCAGCTCACTCTAGTTGGTATTAAAACCATGCAGAAATAATGATTGAAAACGAATAGCAGGTGGATTACAAGCAGAGATGTTAGGGTGTTTGATAGTTTGTGCTAAATGCTGACCTCCTGAGATATGAAGACAGTGGCTAGATGTTCTGACAGTTCAGCCAAGTACAGGAATCCCACTGGATTTCTTCTGCTGGTCCCTGTTGAGTTACCAGTGGGATCCCCATCATCCACTCCTTGTACACATTGACCTGGAGTGCCCCTCGGACCTACTGCACCTCCACCCTGAGATTCAGTTGAAAGTCAGTGGGCCTGTGAGTTGAGATAATTGAGTTGAGATTATTTTGTCACATTAACAGCTGGTGTTCTTGTTTATGGCTCATTTGCTTCTGTAATAATGATAAATAACAATAAAAAACAAAATACTGTCTTATGGAAAGAAAAACAATACAACATGGACTGCATGTCAGCGGAAAAATGAGAGACAATAAAGACATCTTCTTATGGAGAAACAGAAGAAAAACTAAACTAAAACAACAAAGTGTTTTTAGGATTTTGATGGTTTTTGTGATGACCTGATGGATTTCTGGGTAAGGGCCAATGAGCAAGTAGACATGAAAGGACCCAGGTGTCCGACTGACTGGCAGTAGCTTCCTCTACTGGCTGCATTCCACAGCACCACCTTTCTCCAGTTGGTGTTTTTAACTCTCACATCTGGTGCTGCATTTGTCTCTGGTTTCAGATGCAAGACAACAAGACTTTCCTGTCCATGATCAACAATGTGCTTCATACAGCCGGTTTCTACTTTGCAACAGACTACGACCTGACCCACACTCTGCAGCGCCTCGCCAACACCAGCCCTGAGTTTCAGGAGATGAGCCTGCTGGAGAGGGTAAGACATACTCACAGACTGTATAAAAGAAGTGGACGTAGCCACCGTGACGTAACCCGCTGGTTTCTGGGCTGCTGTTTTGAAGCAGAGAGTTTGGCATTTTTGCCGTGGCCATCTTGTTTTTTGTGGAGCCAGTGGAATCGCCCCCTGCTGGCCAGTAGAAAGAATGCATGTTTAAGGCAATTTCAGATCTGGAGGTTAACCCTGGGATACCTTATATTCCACATATAGTCCAGTCTCTCTATTATGGAAGCCCATTTGTGCCACTGTGAATAAAAACTAACGATCCTGTAAGTCATAATTATGAGATAGTATCTCATTATTATGAGATAGTATCTCATAATTATGTCTTAGGAATCCAGCCTTTTGGGGCGGGGGCTCAGCAGAGCAGGTCAGCCATGATGGAGAGACAGTGAAGCAGGAGAAGTAAATATGAGGTTTGAGTTAATGACAACTTCGCTCAATAAAAGAGTAGAGTGATTTATCAAAACGGCTGTTCAACAGTAGAAACGCTTTGACTGCAGTCTCTCGGTATGTTTTCCACAGTCACAGTGCGCTGGTTAATCTAATAGCTAAGCTAACGCACTGTTGGCATGTTCTTGCTTGTTGAACAGCCGTCTAGATAAATTACTCTGTTACCTGCGGAGGTATGTAGCCGTCTCTCCACCACTCCTCCACACAAACACAGTCCCAGATAGGTAACGTTCACACAACCACTCTTTATTGTCGGCCCAACACACAGTAACAACATCAGTGTAAAGTACTGTGCCTGCTGCCCGGCTCTTCCGAGTGCACATAGTCCCGTAGTCCACCAAACTAGACACCACAGAAGGGCTGGAGGACCGTCTCTGTGTCCTTGGGTGTGTGTGAGACCCAGAGCTCCAATTGCTACTGCTTAACAGGTACAAGCATAACTAGTAACACTATCAGCGATGACCATTAAAGTCACCCTGGCACTGTTCCCCTGAACCACTCCGACACATCTCTCCCTGCAGCTGAGCACAGACCAGCCCCACTAAATCATAATAATGAGATACTAAGTAATAATAATGAGATACTATCTCATAATTAGGAGTTACAGGATCGTTATGAAATTCTTCACAGTGGCGCAAATGGGCTTCCATACTCTATGGATTGGTGGGCTTGCAGTGGCCAGAATTAAAATGCCAAATCAGAAATGTGTTTATAAAATTATTGTTCAATTCACATAAACAATGGAAAAGTTATTTGGATGTTGTGTTGGTGTAAGTAAAAATGTCTTCTATCTTGACTAATGATTCCAAGTGTACAATGGTATCACTTGTGTTTAGAAACATTTCTTTTTTTTTTTGAGTATTTTTAAGTCACCATTAACTCCAGGTGTAGGCCATACCCATGTCTGCCTCTGTATTTGGCTTTGTATTAATATGTGATAAATGTCCTTGTTCCAGGCAGATCAGCGTTTTGTCTGGAATGGCCACCTGCTAAGGGAATTCTTTTCTCAGCCAGAGGTAAGACAACATTACTGTTGTCCTTCATAGCATTTGTCTTGAGTTCTCACTGCGGGACACGTTCCCCTGAAGATTCTCAATAACACTTTTGAGACTTATGAAGTTAAGGTCTGATACTTGTCAGAGTAGAAAGATGCTTCCTGCTGTAGCTTGAGTTCAGACAGTAGACTGCAGTAATAGCAGCTGCAGAACTTCTCTGTCAAGCTCTTTTTTCATTTGTCAAGAATACTGTGTAAGAGAGCTTGGTGTTGCTTGTGTAACCCTGGTTCTGCAAGTATCACGGTTGAGATGTCTCATCAGAATGGCCTTTGTCACATAACTCACACGGAAACACGGTTGGGATTATCTGATTATGAGACGTCCAGAAGACTTTGACAGAATGATAATAACCAGCATTACAGGGAAGCATTTCATTGTCTAACACTTTTCTTACCTTACAGTTACACAAGTTCGTGTATCCTGTTGTACATGGCTGTATCCTTTCCTGCTGTTGTCAGACAGTTTATAACCTCTCATAAAATGTAAATTGGACAATACTGATTTAATGAATGAGTATGAGACCCCTCATGACGGGCCCATCTCATGCCCATGTTATCTGTTATCTTAGCATTAAATAAGGTGTTTCCTGTTTATTGGAGCCTTTATGGCTTTTATAAAAAAAAAAATAAAAAAAAAAAAAAAAAACAATTCCGAAATTGCTCCCTGTGCTTTCTACTGTTAAATATGTTGATAATGTTTTTTTGTCCTTGATCAAGATGATCATTAACTGCCTATCAGATGTAGAAAAACGATACACAAACAATACAGTGCAAAAGTATTCGGAAATCAGGTGTTTCTTTAAATTTGTTCATTTTTGAATGTTTATAGTACTGACTCCGTACTATTCCACATCAGTGCGGTTGCTTTTATTAACACATCCATTGACTAGTCATCATCATGAAGTCAAGCTGCATCAATGGAAAAGTGTTTGAGTGGAGTATTATCTCCAGGAGGAGCTGTTTCAGAGCCGGTGTCCGCTACTATGTCCGAGGTAATGCCACTGTCCGCTCTACTGACCCCTCATGTATGTCTCTGTCACAGTTCTGATGTCCACTGGAAGTATTCCTGAAATGAAGTGTCTCTAGTGTGTTCATCAGCAGACACAATTCCAATATTATTACAGTGATGTTTTGCCACCATTTTGTGTGTTTTTACCAACATATTGAAAACACATTTGCAGCTCATTTTTGATAGGATAAACTAGTAAATCTCTATGTATGGTAAAACCAAACCAGTAACAAATGAAATGCATCGTAATATTTTTCTTTTTGTGTCAATTGTCAGTAAGTAAAGGAATTTATATACATTCAAGTGAGTCATGTTACCTGCTCCTGCAAAAAAGTGTTAACAGGCACATCCTGTGGACATAAAGTCAATGAAAATGTCTTCTCTTCTCTTCTCTTCTCTTCTCATCTTCTCTCTGTGTTTTTGTCTGTAGGCATTGATTCAGAGGGCCATGCTGCTAACTATGTGGAAACCGAGCAGATAGTGCAGTACAACAGTGCCAAGGCTTCCTATGTTCAGGTGAGTCAAAGCAATAATGCCACAGGAGAGATTTAGTGAAGTCTGCCATTGGGACTGGCTATAGAAGAAGAATTGATTGATCAGTCATGTCCGAATTCAGTGGAGGAACAGAAGGTTTTCAAATTCTCAACCTCGAAATGATCTGCAGTGCTGATGCCATGTTAGCGTTTTGTTGTCATACCCTGACACCATACACTGTAAATACTATAAAATAAGATAGTATTTATTTATCCCGAGGGAAATTATTGTGCAGCTGTTACAGTACAAGAAAGAGTGCAAATATAAACAATATAATAATAAAGACTATCAGTAAGGTGCAAAAACCAAATGTACAGCCAGAAACGTAACAGGTCAACGGTAAGTATTCTAAATATAAATTTAAATGTAAATTAGTTAACAGTAAGGTCCACAAATACAACATTAACCCTCAAAATATAGTTAAAACAGTTTGAGCATGTCTTCAATTTGTGCTATTTTCATGTTTTATATTCCTAAAAATTTGTTTTATATTGCGTATTCCCCCAACAATCCACATTCCTGTAGTGGCCCAGTGGTCATAATCACATTGAAATGTGGACCACTGTAATGTGGAGTCAGACATGGACTAAGCTGCATTACTCTGACAGGTGGTTGGAAAGGGTAATCCCGCTGCACATGGTAGCTTTAATAGTTTTGTGTATATATAATGTACGTATGTATTTGTAATGGAGGAATGCGGTTATGAAACCAGGATGATGTGTTGCTTCATGCCCTTGTTTTTTCATAGACGAGAGGCTCCATCCCCTTCTACTGGTCCCAAAGGCCCAATCTCAAGTATAAACCAAAGCCACAGATCAACAAAACAGTCAACCATGTAAGCTGTCTTTACATTCACATTAGACCAAACGAGGCTCTCTGTGTATTCGTAAATTTATTTATCTTAATTTCCCATGCAGTTTTCTTCTTCTCTCTGTTTATCTCTTTAGTTGGATGGATTCCAGAGACACTTTGACTCACAGATTATTCTCTATGGACGACAAGTCATTTTGAACTTGGTAAAATGAAAAAATGTGTATTTACCACATCTGTTGATTCTATCACTTGTATCACTTTTGTTCTATTAAATCTATGTGCCAGCTAGATATTGATTTCACACTGTTGAACTTATGATATGACCCTGACTAAAAAGTACCAGTCAAATGAAATGGTACCATTATGATGATAAATACATTTTCATGGTTGAGTTCTCACAGAGTCATCTGTTTTTACAGATCAACCAAAAGGGCTCAGAAAAACCACTGGAGCTGGCATTTGACAAGATGGTGACCAGCTTGGGTAATGGCATGATCAAGTAAGATTGCCACCAGTTCAATCCTTTACCCCTCACATGCACCTGGGTTCTTCATAATTACTCCACCTCAGATCATCAAATTTGTTTGACAGTATTATACTTTGGTAAATTCTTGCTTTCCTGCAGGTACATAGCCTTTGACTTCCATAAGGAGTGCAGTCGGATGAGGTGGCACCGCCTGCAGATCTTACTGGACATGGTCGCTGAAATGCAGGATGAATTTGGGTCAGTGCTTTTCACTCTATGTGTGAGCTGATGTAAATACAGCAGGTTGATAACTATATATTTTACATGAGAAATAACGGCGTGTATGTGGAATCAGATATTTCCTGGTGGATGCAGATGGGAAAGTGCTGTTGAACCAGGATGGGACGTTTCGGAGCAACTGCATGGACTGTCTGGATCGTACCAATGTCATCCAGAGCCTGCTGGCCCGACGCTCGCTGCAGTCCCAGTTACAGGTAGGACCCCATAATCATACAAGAGGTGGACACAATAATAGAAAAAACTGAACATAGAGAAATGTGGCTGTGCTCAGCTCATTTCATTCCAATGGGGACATACAGTATATGAAATGTGTAAAAAAAAAAAAAAAAAAAAAAAAAAAAAAAAAACAGAAATGTCTCCAACCCAATCCACTTCTACACGCGGCATATTTTCTCAGTTTGGATATTAATTAGTCCAACATAATTTGAAATGTAGAGGAACATTAAATTAAAATAGTCAATGTGCTTGTCTAAATCGTTGCGCAGTTTGGAGTCTTGACACTTGACACAGCGTTAAACTATTAGGTTGACATATTTACAGTTAATTCTCCAAGAAAATCTGGTATCCAAGCATTCATATAATCTAAAATAATATTTTGGGGCATGAACAGCATTAACGAACAAAGGCTGGGTGAAAAGAAAAACTTAGAAAGGGTGGAATTTTACTTGTATTAGAATGGCTTGCATGATAAATTCAGCATAATGTCCATTTCCACAGCACTCATCAGTATAACAACGGTCATATCAACCTCACCACTCTGCTGCTCTGTGTGTCTCTTAGACACGTAACTACAGTCAGTCACACTCTGCTGATGCCCTGCAGATGTTTCACATTAAAGGCCTTCCGGGAAAGGGAGGGATGTGCCCTGTTAAGACACTGGAAGGCTTTTAATCTGACATTTTTTGGAAGTTTTGAGTTAAGGAAAACAGTATTTGTCTTAAAAAAGAAAGTCAGAGGAGAAGATTGGTGAGTGTGATTTGACTCTTTGGAACTGTACTGTGGAATTAGTGCTGTGAAAATCTACATTATTCTGAATTGATCAAGACAACGGGTAAACATGGAGGAAATGTTCATTTTGCATTGACAACAAATTACAACAGTAGCATATAAGAAAACGGGGAGGCTTCTTACTAAAATATCATGTTTCATGTAATATACTAGTACTTAACAGCCTCTGACTAATGAGTCAAAAGGTTAATTTTGGACTTACCTCTTAACTCAAATGTGTGTACCTGCAGAAAATGGGAGTCCTCCACACGGGCCAGCAGATTGAAGAGCAGGCCGACTTTGAGAAGATGTACAAGAATGGTGGGCTCTCCCTGACACAACAGTGTCCTCAGTAGTTTCCGTTGAACAAATCACCTGGCATTCCTACATTTAAGGTCATATAAGTTATTATGATCTTTTTCTGTTTTGTATTCTCTCCCCTTTCCTGCCTGTTCACATGCAGCCTGGGCAGACAATGCTGATGCCTGTGCCAAGCAGTATGCTGGTACAGGTGCCTTGAAGACCGATTTCACAAGGTCAGTTTTCACACAGTAAACAGTTAACATCCAGCTAAACACATGGTAACTACAGTCATGGCCGAAAATATTGGCAAGCTTGCATTTTTTTTTTTTTCAAATAAGGTACAAGGTTCATTTATTGTTATTCTACACAGGGTTGCAAGAGATGCAAGTTATAGTTCCATTTGCTACAAGAGAAAATAACACATTTTTATGGTGGAGTGCGGAGGATGAGTTAAGAAGTTTTAGCACATTTTCATATTAGGTACGATTGCTTCTGTCCCCCTTTTCCCCCACCTCTCAGCTTTCATATTAGTAATATTGTTCCGTACCCAAGTACACTTGCGTCATCAGCTACTTGAAATTTGTTTGTGTTGTGGCTACAGTGTAGAAAAACACAGGCTCTGCAGGCACGTCACCTCACCCATATCCCTGATGCTCGGTAGATGGGTACCAATGATGTACTAGGCTCTTTTAATCACCTGCTGCAGAGCTCTCCTGTCCTGGGATGGCACATCCATGCCAATTAGTGATGTTTCCAGTCAGGAGACTTTCTATTGTTGCTTTGTAAAGGTTTCTTATTTCCTTAAGAAATACAGCCATTTCTGAGCTTTCTCTACCAGGGTGGAGATGTGACATGACCATGACAAGTTCTCTTTGATGTTGTTCACTTGCTTTTTTCTAAAATCCCTGATCAGCTCCTTGGTTTTGCAGACGTTGAGCAGCAGGTTGTTCTCTGAGAATCCCCCTGCAAGGTTGTTCATTTTCTCGAGATATGAATTATTATCGTCATATCCGGCAGATGATGGTGGTGTCATCCGTCATCAAACTTTACAATTTCTACTTGAAACAGAAGCAAACTTTAGTATGAAGTTAGAATACAATTTAAGCAGGCATGAATGTCCTCAGTAAGTGTAAATTAGGATTAGATTTAAATATTTTTGTATGTAAAAATATACAAGAGTAAAAGGCGACACTAGAGGACACCAACACTGTTCTATTCCGTCCTGTGGGGACATCAGTCATTGTCTATATGGTATTGAACTACATGTCGATCTTTCAGGACAGGGAAGAGGACTCAGTGGGGGCTCCTGATGGACGGCTGGAACTCCATGATCCGATATTACAAAAACAACTTCTCTGATGGTTTTAGACAGGTGGGTCCAAACCGAGCGCTACTGTGTGTGTGTGTGTGTGTGTGTGTGTGTGTGTGTGTGTGTGTGTGTGTGTGTGGATTGGTGAGCTGCGTTTTACAGTCATATTAATACAATGAGTATGTAAAGTATTAGAGGCATCTCCACCAGATTAACTAGGTGCCAGGTGAAATAAATCTGCTGCCTCTGGATTGAAAGAATGGAGCTGCTGCTGTATGGAATCAGATCTGTGTCAATATAATTAAACAAAATTCCTTAAATATGAAACAAAAAGAAGAATTTGTGCAAGTTTGGGTTTGGCGGACACTACCCACTGACTAACTTCTGTCAAGATTCATAAAGTATAAGTATTGATCAAGTACAAGTTGATGAGGGCGGCCTCGTACTCATTTAATGTTTGTAGATGCTCCCAAGCTGGAGCAGCAGCAGAGTCGACAGTGTGCCTCAAAGTCTGAACAGTGAGGGAGAAGCAGAGGGAGCTGTAAACAAAAGGACAGGGTATCCAAAAAGTCAAAGACCAATAGTTAACAGTTAAAAAAATAGTTTGTTTTGTAAATTATGTTTTACTTCTGAAAATACATTTTTTATTTACTTAAGTTAGTTTTGTTCTCTCTACAATTCTTATTTTTGTTTTATATTTCAACAAGTTTTGTTTGATTATATTGACACCAATCTGATTCCATACTGCTGCTGCAGTGACTGTAATATTTCAACATATTCCATGTGGTAACCAAACTATAAATGAGTTCACTATATTAACTAAACAACAATGTAAGTATCAACAATGTGTGAGGACATTTTAGAGTGGCTACAGGACATTAAAACACAACTAGAGTATGTTTGGAGTCAGCACTCAGATAAAGTTGTAATCATCCTTCTGCAGCATCCTTACAGAGCTACTTCCTGGTTCAACTTTGACCAACCATACTTATTGTAGTTGTTTGCACATGCAGTTTTTCAAGGCACCCCAAAATAAGACTGTAATGGCTCAGACATTCTGTATGAAAAAATAAACGTTGTGACCTTCTCAGGTACATGAACACCTGTCTGTTTAGTAAATGATGAGCTTTCATTGTAGGTGCTGTGAAGTTGTAATGTAATAACCTGGGAACCAGACGAATCTGTGAGCTCATTCAAACTGATTTCCTTGGTACTGGCAGCACCGTTGTGTTGGGAGAACCAATCACAAGTATTTATCTAGGATGAGGCGGGTTTTATACGATGACAGATAGAGAGGAGAGCTGTTGAAGCATCTTTGTAAATATCCAAGATGGCGGCTATCGTGCCACGGCCGGCTACAGTGGCAGTATTAAACGGATTGGATGGTAAATTTGCTCTAAAAGAAGAACAAACAACTGCACTTAAACTTTATGTTGATAAGAAATGTGTGTTTGCTGAACGTGTGACAGTACGTACCATCCGACAGGACAGCGTTTCATTGCTCTAATTGGTTGTCTCCGCCTTTTGGTAACACCCCCTTGGAAGCCGAAAATGAACTGAGAGGTTCCAGACTAATATGCATTTGCGAATTAGTCTGGTGATGCCAGGCTATGAAATGTAAACGTGTCAGTTATATTTAATTACAGTATACTATTAAGTTAGCCTGGGAACCAGACGAATCTGCGAGCTCATGTTTCATACGTCTGGCCCCTCTCCCGTTCAAACTGATTTCTCTGCCGATTTATCAGGATAAATAATCACAAGCGTTTATCTAGTATGAGGCGGGTTTAATACGATGACTGACAGAGACGAGCCCTGTTCAGGTGTCTTTGTAAATATCCAAGATGGCACTCCTGTGTTCCCGGCCGGCTACAGTGGCAGTACTAAACGGACTGGACGGTAATTTTTTCTCTAAAAGCAGAAAAAACAACTGCACTTAAACTTTATGTTGATAAGAAATGTGTGTCTGCCGAACTTCTGACAGGACGTAACGTCCGTCAGGACGGCACTTTGTTGCTCTGATTGGTTGTCTCCGCCTTTTGATAACGCCCCTTGGAAATCGAAAATGAACTGAGAGGTTCCAGACTAATACGCGTTTGTGAATTAGTCTGGCGATGCCAGGCTACTATTAAGTAAGCCATAAGCTATAATGACCATGATTCTTGAGCTCTTTCATGTGCTGACATAATGTAGAGACAACATTGTACAAATGAATTGTAAAATATATTAATGGATGAATTACCTGTGAAAAGAACCAAACCTGAGGCTTAATGCAACAAAACTGTCTGAACCCGATGGACAGTTTGTCGGAACGCATCATGTAGCAGAACTCTGACTTGATTATCAAAAGTATTTCTACTCACAGGGCTGCTGAGTGGTTAGTGTTTTCTGCATTGCTGTGCCCAGCATTAACAGTTAGTCTGTTGCGATGCAGGACTCCATTGATCTGTTCCTGGGGAATTATGCTGTGGATGAAGCTGATTGGAACACCCCACTGCGCGACCCCAAAGACTGGAAGTTCCTGACGGTGAGAAAGGCTTAGGGAAGATAGACTGATGACTTTCTCTTTTTCCAAAGTCTTTAATATGACTTTAAATGTCTCCTTTTCCTTTTTCTAGTTGCCAATCATCATGGTGGTTGCATTCTCCATGTGTATCATCTGCCTGCTAATGGCTGGTAAGACAAACTGCAGTAAACTCCAATTAACAGGAATTTTCATACCCACAATAAACATAGCAACACTTATCGAAGGATGAATTCATTAGCCTGGGAACCAGACGAATCTGCAAGCTCATGTTTCATTAACTCTGGCAGATATGTCATATGTTTTGTCGCTCTGATGGTTGTCTCGGCCCGTCGATAACGCCCCTTTGAAATCGAAAATTAACTGAGAAGTTCCAGATTAATACGCATTTGTGAATTAGTATAGCAATGCCAGGCTATGAATTCATATCAGGCTCAAAAAACATATGCACTAATAACTATTTTTGCAAAGTTCCCCAGTATTTGAGCAGAGGATGCAAAATGTGTTACATTTGTTAAATGTCCTTCACTGACTCAGTATGACCTGCTCACCCCTGGCAGGTGACACGTGGACTGAGACACTGGCCTATGTTCTGTTCTGGGGAACATCCAGTGTGGTGACGGGCGGCCTCATCCTCTTTAATGGACTGGACTTTGTAGATGCTCCCCGGCTGGTCCAGAAGGAGAAGCTGGACTGAATGTGTGTGTGTGGAAAGCAGCTTGGCCCTGGTGAGCTCACCGCCCCATCCTGTAGCTCATCATCACTTTACCCCCAGCATCAGCAAGCCTGGAGCCTTTACTAACAAAGGGTGGAGTGGAGGATGGTGGGCCCCAGGGCCGGCCTTGTGTACTACAACGGTGGAAAGAGAGAGACTGGGAGTGCATGGGCCTGCTGCTGTCCACACTGCAGCGACTGTCTTGTGGACAGGACTGTCTGTCCGCAGGTTATCTTGGACACTGAACCTCTGGAGTTTGTTCTTACTGGATGTCATTGCTCTCAATTTCATAGGAAAGCTGTGGGATCTATGTAAAAATTGCAGTTTGTCCCACTGTATTCCCTTAATGGATGCATAGGGATTAAATTCAGCCGCTGCGATGTCACAGCACAGCTGTAAATTTACTGTATGTACTGTTAATTTGCCTTTTTCTGTTTGCTGTTGCCAATATATGTTTACCCATCTACAGACGCTCTGTTGCAGGTTAAACAGTGCCTGTTTTGATGTCTGCATTTTAAGACCAGTAACAGGTCCATATGGCTGTCCTGTTCCAAAGACTCCAAGAAATCTGGCCGTCCTTTGCCACATTTTAAATTACACAGACGGTGTGTCATTGGAAGTCCTCAGTATCCCAATTATCTATTGGCAACTTGCTGAATGGTGCATTTGAGCCGTCTTTATCCTTCATATACTATAGTTTGGAAATATGTCAGGTAGTGATTTGACATGCGTTTGTCATTAGGTGGTCATCAGTCACTGGTAGTTATCACTTCCCTGTTAAAAATCATCATATGAAGTTGGTCAATGAAAGAGCCACTGCAGAATGTAAATAATACTGTAGTAGGCAGACAAACTCCACGGTCTGTTCCTGTTCAGCATTCCATGTAGGTTGTTTGAAAGACATTTTAAGGAATTGGACCTGGTAACTTTTCTTGCCGTCATGTGTTGCAGTGTATCATTACAACTAACTATACATTTTGTTGTCATGGAACTTTTTCACCCATTTATTTACCACAAAAAGTAATTTCTGCACAGAAATGAGTATTTCATCCTCTCTATTTACTTAATTCTTGATGTCCAATGAGTAATTTGTGAGCAGGAATAAACATTTTTAACATTAACAATTTAAAGGGAATCAAAGACACCATGTTGTCTATCTAAAGTCCTCTCCAGTTAGCAGTAGGAACTGAAGTTACAGGTTGTTGTTGTTGTTTCAGTCATAGACGAGCACCCGGAGCATTAAACAAGCTGCTTTTTTCTGGTATTGAGGTGCCTACATGTAATCATTTTTACAGTTCATTTCTTCATAATATTATTGGTTATCACATTCATTTAATTAATTAATTAATTAATTAATTAATTAGGGTTCAAACTCAGAAGGGGTAGAACCCTGTTGAGTTTGTGAGCAGCAATACTGGTCAGCTTTGTCTGCTATCAGTTAGTTGCACATTTACAATTACTGTTTGGTTAGATTGAGTTTGGCTTTGATTTGGGATGAGATGGATACTCTTCAGACTTTGGCTGTTCTGTTAAGTCGTGTCAGTTATCCTGGCGCTCAGGAATGTTTCACTTGATGAAGATCACCCAAATGCATCATTAACTTTTGTCTATGTAAAGGTAGATTTATGTTTATCAGTTGGCCTCATACAAGAACCAATTGTATGAGCAGATTCATTCTTAAGTGGCACATAAGTGATTTTAGAGAATTTGTGGCATTCACCAATTTTCTCATTATTTAGAAGGTATGAATAAAACTAAACTCATTGGATTTAAGAATAATTATTCCTTAATCTGAATAAATTTGGAGGTTAAACATGATACTGAAACTAAAATAAAATATAAAAATAAGACAAATTTACCGCAAAATGAATATTCTGTTTAAGTCAAGTCAATTTTTGTATAGTGCCAAATCATAACAAAAGTTATCTCAAGACGCTTTTCACATAGAGTAGGTCTAGACCATACTCTTTAAAATATTATTCACAGAGACCCAACAGTTTCCACCATGAGCAGCACTTGGCGACAGTGGCGAGGAAAAACTCCCTTTTAACAGGTAGAAACCTCGAGCAGAACCAGGCTCTGGGTGGGCGGCCATCTGCATCGACCCAGTTGGGTTGAAAGGGGAGGAGAGAGGGGGAGAGGGGAGACAGAACAGGAGGAGAGACAACAAATCAGACTAATAATAATAACAACTGCAGCAGTGAGTGTGGAGCAGGAACATGGGGGCAGTAGACGGCCGGCAATCACAGATCCAGAATCTACAGCTCCAGAGGCGGAAATACCTGCAGAAAGTGAGAAGGCGAAAAAGCACAGAAAGCACAAGAAGTACCAGGAAGAAGTGGAGTTGGTAACATGTATTAGTGGGATAGGAATGCGTACAGATAGAGAGTGAGAGGAGGAGAGAGAAGCTCAGTGCGTCATGGCAGTCTAAGCCTATAGCAGCATAACTAAGGGATGGTTCAGGGCTCACCTGAGCCAGCCCTAACTATAGCTTTATCAAAAAGGAACGTTTTTAGCATACTCTTAAACGAAGAGAGGGTGTCTGCCTCTCGAACCCAAATTGGGAGCTGATTGAACAGAAGAGGAGCTTGATAACTAAAGGCTCTGGCTCCTATTCTACTTTTAGAGACTTATCAGCGCAGCCCGATAATAAGGAATTACAATAACCCAAACCCAAAAGTAACAATGGCATGGACTAGTGAAGAAGAATACACATTGAGCCCCCTTTAGACTGATAGAGAATACACATTGGGGCAGACTTACTAAATTGATAAAGTCTGGACCCCCTTCCCCTATGCTAATTAACCCTTTGATCTTGTCAACTAGGTGTCCCCTGCAAGTCTGATAGCAAATGTACCCTTTGTACACTTGCCTCTTCCTAGCCTTAGAATCTGACTTGATTTTCTTAAGGTTAAACATTTCAGAAAACAGAGAAAGGAAATTCCTGGAAATGGCCAATTGGAATAGTTTCTAGAATCGGGCCAGGTGTTTCAAAAGGGGAAACACGGCTGTCTACTGAGAGATAGAGAAAGGTCAAAGTGTTGGGAACACTGAGGTAATAGTCCAGAGAGAGACTTGTAAGAAGGAGGCCTATGCAGGATCGGTAGTTAAGGATAATTTGCTTTTGGGATTAATTCATTCTGTAGGGATCTGATTTATTCTCCGTACACTTAAAGGAATGGATTGTATTGTCTGAGGAGTATTATGAATGGAAGGTGAATAATTTGCTTTTGGGTTTAATTCATTCTGTAGGGATCTGATTTATTCTCTGTACACTTAAAGGAATGGATTGTATCTCTGAGTAGTATTATGAAGAAAGTGAATTGTTGGCAAAAGAAAGAGTAAATGAAAGTTTTAGAAGGGATTTTACAGAAATACAGTGGGAAGTTATTTTAGCAGAAGGTCAGAGAAAGAGTTTACCGGTCCTGCAAAGTACATGTACGATATTTATGGTATCGATAGCGTTAAATTTGTTGCAACATTGATTAGAATAACTGCAGATGATGGTCTTCTCAAATTTCCCCAGAATGGGACGTTTGACCAGACCAGATTAGAAATTTTAAAAGATAAATCGAGCTCGCACATAGATAGAAACCAACACCTTTACTTCCTCAAGACAGTGGAAGGATGAAAGTAGTCGCCGTAATGCAGAATCTAAAATAGTTTTGCTTACAGATCAAAGTTAAAAGTTAATAGTGTGAAGGAATTTTCCATCTTGTATGTTAAACTTCCCTCTTGTAGGTTAAAGGTAACTTAAGACAGTGCTTCACAGGTCAGATCAACTGCCTGTCTCTGTTCACCTGTCTCACTCTGTGTGCCTGACAAGGCAGAGTTGGCTCTGGCCTCTGGTAAACCAAGGTCTGCTAGATATCTTCTGTATTCAGGGTTAGACACAACAGGCTGGTGCCTGGTTGGTGATGCTGGATAAGAGAGACTGTAGAGAGGCTATGCTGTTGCTAGGACAGCAATGGTTGACGTCTTTCCTTGTTTGGATCTGATATCCAATAGAGTCATCACACATGTCAGGCTGAGTTAGGAATAACCCTATTTGGATATAGCGGAACTTATCAGTTCTGGGGAGGGTTAAATACTGAGCTTCAGGGCACCATCTTCAGATTTGGGTAGCAGTACGCTGTGATTCACACGTGGTGTTTCCCTTTTCTCCTCGATCGAGCTTCAATAAATATTCCTGTATAAGACATCCAGGTCTCCTGAAACTTCTTGTTAGAGTGAACCAGCTCTAAGATTTCCAGCACAAATAGCCCAACTGGAATATGAAAACAAAAACACAACGCAGACAAAAATAAGTTGAATAGCCAGTTGGCCTCCAGAACCACTAAAACGAAAATAATCAAATCAAAAAACCTTTATCCTGGGAAAGAGATAAAAGATTCCAGTTTAAAGTGAAATGTGAAATCCATGAAGATGAAAAGGGGTGGACTCCAAACCTTGGAGTCACGGAGAGCTAAAGGCAATAGTGGGAGATTTTCCGAAGGATGTCAGGAAATATGCCAAATCCCATCCCAAATGCCTGACATAAAATGCAATTATTTAAAACTAACTTATCCATCCGATTTGAAAGACGAAGTTACTGATGTCTGTGAAATTCCTTGCAATCGCACAGACATTTTACAGATAGCTTTAACAGTTCAACAGGAGGTAAAACAACAGATTAATTTAACTCCTCTCATAAAAAATATAAGGAAAAGAGCAATCGACAGTTGGATGGAAAGGAAAACCAATGACTGAACTGGTAAAAATAGCACAATTGGGGTAACACAGAACAAAGGGAATCCAAAATGCATGAAATGCTAATTCTTGTTCAAGTGTCTCACTATACAGGTGGAGCACATAGAGGAGATCGCAGTGGCAGAGGAACCTTCAAAAGTAAGAAGCCATGGATGAGCAAGGAGGTGCGGCTCCTGCTAAAGGCCCGCAACACGGCCTTCAGATCAGGGGATGCACAGGCCTACAGCACATCCAGGACTAACCTGAGGAGGGGCATCAAGAAGGCCAAGAACTGCTACAAGCAAAAAATAGAGGGTCACTTCTCCAACTCCGACCCCAGACGCATGTGGCAGGGCATCCAGGCCATCACCGACTACAAACCCAGCAACCTCACCCCCACAGCCACAGACATCTCCTTCCTGAACGAGCTTAACAACTTCTATGCTCGCTCGAGAGGGAAAACAGAGACAGAGCCACCAAGACAACACTCCCAGCAGATCACCAGCCCACCACACTCTCCTCCACTGTTGTCCACACGGCACTGAGCCGGATCAACGCACGCAAGGCTGCTGGACCCGACGGCATTCCTGGACGTGTGCTCAGGGCATGTGCGGAACAGCTCACTGGGATCTTCACGGACATTTTCAACCTGTCCCTTGCCCAAGAAGCTGTGCCAACATGCTTTAAAGCTACATCCATCGTGCCAGTGCCGAAACATTCCAAGCCAACGTGCCTCAATGACTACCGCCCTGTAGCACTCACACCCATCATCATGAAGTGCTTTGAGCGGCTGGTCCTGGCACACCTGAAGGACTCCCTCCCACCCACACTGGACCCACACCAGTTTGCCTACCGCAGCAATAGGAGCATAGACGATGCAGTCTCCACAGCACTGCACTCTGTGCTCACTCACCTGGACAACACCAACACCTACGCGAGATTGCTGTTTGCTGACTTCAGCTCAGCTTTCAACACTGTCATCCCCTCCAAGTTAATCACTAAACTTGGAGACCTGGGCACCAACACCTCCCTCTGCAACTGGATCATGGACTTTTTGACTAACAGACCACAACATGTTAGGTCAGGTCACACCTGCTCCACCACTGTCTCACTCAGCACTGGTGTGCCACAGGGCTGTGTGCTCAGCCCATTCCTCTACTCCCTCTTCACCTACGACTGCAGACCTATGCATGGATCCAACTCCATCATCAAGTTCGCAGACGACACCACGGTGATTGGTCTCATCAGCAACAACGATGAGACAGCCTACAGGGAAGAGGTACAGCACCTGGCCACATGGTGCACCGAAAATAACCTGCTCCTAAACACCAGCAAAACCAAGGAGCTCATCGTGGACTTCAGGAAGAAGAAAAGAAGCATGCACTCGCCCATCCAAATCAATGGGATGGATGTTGAGCGTGTCTCCAGCTTCAAGTTCCTGGGGACCCACATCTCGGAAGACCTGTCCTGGACCACCAACACCTCCAGCCTTGTCAAGAAAGCTCACCAGCGCCTCTTCTTCCTGAGGACACTAAAGAAAAACCATCTGTCTTCAGCCATCCTGGTGAACTTTTACCGCTGTGTGATCGAGAGCATCCTAACCAACTGTGTCACAGTCTGGTATGGGAGCTGCTCTGTTGCGGAGCGCAAGGGACTGCAGCGGGTGGTGAAAACTGCCCAACGCATCATAGGAACTCCACTTCCAGCCATTGAGGAAATCCAGAGAAAACGCTGTCTGCGTCGAGCTCGCAGCATTCTCAAGGACGCCTCCCACCCTGCACACAGACTGTTCTCCCTCCTGCCCTCAGGCAGGCGCTTCAGGTGCTTCCGGACAAAGACCAGCAGACTGAGGAACAGTTTCTTCCCCAGAGCTGTGTCCTTACTGAACTCTGCCCCATGCTGACGAAACCCCCCCAACTCCCCAACCACCACCACCACAAACCCATCTACCCGTCATCTCCCCCCACTGACCAAAGACTTTACACCAGCACTACTGCACTACTGGACCTCCTGCACTCAAACACTTTGGAATCTGTTTGCACTTCGCTAACTTATTATCTGTAAAATACTTATTTATTCTGTAAAATACTTATTTATTATCTGTATATTGGTACTTACTATTTGCACTTCTGGTTAGATGCTAAACTGCATTTCGTTACTCTGTACGTGTACATGGGTAATGACAATAAAGTTGAATCTGAATCTGAATCTGAAGTAAGAACTGAGGCCAAAGACGTGGGAAACACGTCACCTTTCTCAAACAATGACCAAGGGAACTGCTTCTATTGTGGTGAGCCAAATCATTGGGTAAGAAACTGACCATATAGAGCATCCCAATCTACCCTGCCTACAGCACCTCCAGTGAGAAGACAAATGGAAGACCAACAAACCCCAAAGCCCTATCAATAGAGCTGTACCAAATTAAAACAGAAGGAAATGTGACCCAGGCTAAACAAAAAAATTGAAAAAATTAAGAACCTCATTTAATGGTAAATGTAAATGGAGAATCAACATCATTACTGGTTCTCTTTAGATTCTAAGCAACAAAATCTAAAATTTGAAAACATCCAAAGAAACAGTAAGGGCTGTGGGGGATGGAGGCATTCCTGTAAGTCTGCCTGTATCTGAGCCTACAGTAGTATCCATATGTCACGGCCCTGCCGTGATCACAATGTTTTTGTTTTTTCCTCTTGTTTCCCTGTGCCCCCCGGTTTTCCCTGCACACCTGTTTCTTGTTAGAGCCTGTTTGCACAACCCTTGTGTGTGTCTCCAGCTCCTGCTACCTGCCTGCCTGCTCACCCCAGCTCTGTCTCATTCCCTATTAGTCTGTGTGTGTGTATATCTTCAGTTCCCTTGGTCCTCTGTCGGGTCCTTGTCTCTGAAGTCACTAATGTCTCTGATGTTTATCTTGTCGTCGTGTTGTCTGATGATTCATCTGCCATGTTCCTGTTTTACCTGGTGCCTCGTGTGAGGAGTTTGTGATTTCTCTTTCATCCAAATAAACCTTTTCTTTTGCCTTCTGAGCTTTGGTCTGCATCTGGATCCTTTCCTCGTTTAAACACCGACACCATAGGTCCTTTTACTGAAAGCATGTCATGTTTTACAACTTCACACTCCTTTCTCCTATCAGACATCTCACACCTGAATTTATTAGGGCGAGATTTGTTAGGTAAACTAAACTGCACCAACTATTCCACACCAGATGGCATCTTTTTACAAACTAACAAAAATAACAGAACAGCTGTACTAGCAGCTCTGATAGACCAAAATCAAACTATGAGTGAAGGAAAAGTGAAATTATATGATAGAACTGTGTCCAGTGTGATCCTGTCAGTATTGGCCTCCTCCTCTAATGATGTTTGCTTGATCAGAACTGTTGAGCCAGTACAGATATTACTAAAACATAACACCTCCCTGCAAAGGATTTCACAGTATCCTCTTTATCAAGAGGTCACTGGAGTAAAAAGTCCCAGTCCACTGGGCCAAGATTTTAAGTTTTATCTGTATTCAATTGTTCAGGAAAAACTTCTCATTGGAGTCCAAAAATCATCAGAGTTCTGGGCAGCAAAAAGTTTAATGTCAACAGAGATGTTTGATGTGCACACAAGTTACACCAGAAGACGTCTGACCCATGCTGGCTTATGCCTCTACCTTTTTACTCTTGAGACCACACTTGTCCACCCCTATTGTCCAGCCTCCAAAATAGTGTATTAACCTATCATTTTTACACAATTACATACGTTCTTTTGGCATGTATCACCACCAGCCTGTGGCTGGTTCATACCAGTGGTAGTTTGTGGACTATTGTCAGTTAATGGACGGAGAAAGTGAAGACGAAGTTACAACATTAGAGCGTTACTCTGATAAGGGAGATGTAGAAACACAAGGAATTAGAACACATTTTTGGTTGGAGCGAACTTATAAAGATAAAAAAGGTGTGGAGCAGTGGCAGGACGTAGGGCTGATCAACCTAAAGCTTTGGCAAATCACCAAATTTATTAATCAAACTCAAGTTTGCTAGGACGCTAGCAGCGTTTAGGAGACAAGCAGCACCTTCGGGGTTGGAAGGGGATGGTGACACCACCCCGTAGGGAGAGGAACGACACCAGGAAGGGTCAGGCGATGTCGCCCCACCGAGAAAAAGACAATCCCAGAGCCAACAGGGAGAGAGACGTTCTGAAAGACTGGCTGCTAGGTGAGAGAGCCGTGGCACGCCAAGCAGTGGATCATTGGCTTCTAGGCAAAAAAGCAGTTGTTCAACCAGTAGTGGGTCTACAAGTCCATCAGGAAGCCAGAGTGTATCAGCAACTAGCCCAGAAAGAAAGCCTGCAGAAGCATCAGGGACAGAAAGCGGCCCCTCAAGCACAGACCCAACAAACCCCAGAGAGCCAAAGGCCATATCCAGGGCTGCAGGCAAATTCACAATTTATGTCATATGATAACATCTTTAACCAACCAACCACGGAGCCAGGCAGAGAATAATACCCTCCCCCGGTAAAGACCAGAGACGCCCCTATTGAAAACCAATGACCCCAGGCTCCGCAGGAATCCCACTCAGAAGGCTTCATTCCCAACCCAGAATCAATGACATCAGGCTCAGTGTTCACCGGACCAATGACATCAGGCTCAGCGTTCCCAGGACTGGTGACATCTGGATCAGCTTTCCCAGGACCAGTGGCTTCAGGCTCAGGCTTCTCAGGGGCAGCAACTTCCAGACCGATGTTCCTAGAACCAGCAGCCTCATGGCCTCCAGTGCCAGCCCAGGCAGGACCTAGCCAAGAGGTCCAACCAGCATCAGGACTTCCAACTATGCAACACCTTGGCAGGATGATTCAAAAAACTGAAAAATACCAGGAACCCCTCAGCCCAAGCTCTGGAGATTCATCAAATCCAAAATCACCAGATTCACCACCTGAGCATGCAGCAGAACACATAATTCAGCAGGGAAATATAACTCCTGAACTGATCAAAATGCTGGCAGATACACCCCTCGTCAAGCTCAAACCCACCTTGAGAGCAATGCCAGTAGAAGTGGCAGACCGTTTGACGAAAATTAGGTTCAAGGAAAAAGGCGGAGAGATGGACAAAACTATAGGCTCAGAAGAACAAGGCGACTTAGGCAATTTAATAACCTCATGAAAAAGAAAATTCAGCTGCAAGCCCTGCTTCTCGAAATGGAAGAAGTAAACACAGGCCTGACTAACCAAATTGAGACTCTCCTCCAACAGAGGAACACTCTCTTTCAACAGGTGGATTCTCACACTCAACAGGTGGATGCTCTCTTGAAAGGTGGAAACCCTTGCCACCCAATTGGTTTGGTAACAGAAGCTGAGAGGGGCAGAGATAACCCTCCCGGAGCACCAGAAGAACTGATGAAACATATATGTAACCAGAGTGTGACGGTTGCCTGACTAAGTTAGCATAAAAAACAGCTTTAAGCAATAGTATGAAACATCAGTATAAGTATTTTAACCCATCTTGTTGTAGATGTGCTGATTATGATGTTGGAAATTACACTGGATGATAGATTATACTGGAATGGTAGATTGCACTGTAACCTCAAGTACTTTAAAGACATATATATCATGAATGCACTCACCTTTTCAAATTAGATGGTTTGAAGCAGAAATATGCAATATTTATTTAACCTCACGTGTGCAAAATCTACTTATCACTCACACTGGCATTATAATGAATAAGCTAGAATGATTGAAGGGTGTATTGAGACTATGTACCTACAGGTCCCCAAGTATTACTTGTTAAGTTTGATTTCAGCGCAAAGAAAAGCCAAAATAAGTAACTGCCCAAGTAATGAACAAATTACTGATAAGGTGTGACTTTTGAGTCACAAAGGGGGGGGGGGGGGGGGGGGGGGGGGGGAGTAGTAGAAAAATGTGTAAAAATGAAATGTGTAATAGAGAGAAACTGTCTAGAAAAAACAAAGGTTGACCTGCAGATGACCAGATGGGAAAAGGAGGCAGCAGAGTAAGCAAAAGCCTCGGCAGAATAGGCCACGTTATTTAGGTGACGGTACATTGGTGGTTAGTAGAATGAGCCAATAAGGGCCACGCGACTGACGGCACAATTCAAACACTGACGATGGGGCTCCAGGTGGGCGTCAGATCATTCTTGACCGTTATATGACCTGCTAGAACTGTCAGCTTTTAAAAAAGTTCTAGAGTTCTATTAAGCCCAGAATTTACTGGTATAAATAACAGGACAAAGGTGTAAAGAGAGGGGTGAGTGTGGAAAGTATCAAGGACACTGGTGTAAATTCGTACAGGAAGTGGACAGACAAATACACCAATTAAATTGAAGGAGAGTGAACTTCTTGGGGGTTTGCACCATTGTCTCTGGGCATATTTTGACAGGTTTTAAAGAAAGGAGGAGGTAGTTTCCCCCCAAGCCACAGGGTATATAAAGAGTGGCTTTTTGAGCTGAAATCAGTCAGGTTCCGGGACCTCACTCAAATTTATTGCTGTTACACTGTTACATGCCTGTACTCAATAAACTCTTCACATCAGATTCTGTCTGACTCGACTGCATTCTTCTGAGTATTTTTGAGACTCCATTAGGCTAGATATGTTTTTGACCCGACAGTAACTATATCTTGTGGAGGAAACTAAAATCTCCGTTCGTGTCTAGTGCAGATGAGAGTCGGCAATTAAATACCTGGACATGATATTCACTTTCTTCATCAAGCTTTATTGCTTGCAAGCAAGAGCCATCATCAGCATTACACAGATATGACTGAAGAGAGGCAGTCTCTCCTCAGTTCTTATACTTTGAGAATAACACACATACAACAATAACTCTAACATTCTATCAAAACACACATGATCTCACCCAAAAAATATACTTTTGACCTTTGACCTCGATACCCTCCCTCCTATCTGTATAGACAAGTGAGGTATACCATCTGCACCTACTCCCTAACATATTTCACTATCTGGCGATTTGTTTCTCTTGTGTAAGAACAAAGAACCATCGTGTTCCTTGTGCACAAGTTATTCAGTTTAACAGCAGAAAATTGCAGGTCATCCAGTTTTTTATGTCCTTAATGCATGCCTGAAGTTTGGCTTACTTATTGGTTTCATCTGGCTTTATCGCTAAAAATAATTGAGTATTATCTGCATAGCAGTGAAAGTTTATGGAGTGTTTCCTAATAATATTGCCTAAAGGAAGCGTATACAAGGTGAATAAAATTGGTCCAAGCGTAGTACCTCGTGGAACTCCTTGACTAACTTTGGTGTGCACGGAGGATTCATCATTTACATGTACAAACTGAAATCTATCTGATAAATAGAACTTAAACCAGCGTAGAGCAGGTCTTTTGTTGCAAATCAAATGCTCCAGTCTCTGTAATAGGATACAATGGTCAATGGTATTGAAAGCGGCACTAAGATCTAACAGAACAAGTAGAGAGACAAATCCTTTGTCTGATGCAGTCAGGTCATTTGACACTTTCACCAGTGCTGTCTCTGTGCTATGATGCACTCTTAATCCTAACTGAAAATCCTCAAATAAACTATTGTTGTGTAGAAAGTCACATAACTGATTGACGACAGCTTTCTCAAGGATTTTTGAGAGAAAGGGAAGGTCAGATATGGGTCTATAGTTTGTTAAAACCCCTGGATCAAGCCTAGGCTTTTTAAGAAGAGGCTTAATTACAGCTACTTCAAAGGACTGCGGTACATAACCTGTTGATAAAGACAGATTGATCATGTCTAGTGAAGAAATGCTTACTAAGGGTAGAACTTCTTTAAGCAGCCTAGTTGGGATGGGGTCTAAGAGGCAGGTTGTTGGTTTAGACGAAGAACTCATTGAAGTTAGTTGGTGAAGGTCAATTCATAATTGTCTAAATATATGTCTGGTTCTACAGCTGTTTCTGAAGTTCCTGTTCTTGCAGCTATATCTGAACTGGCTGAGGGCACAAGATGATGAATTTTGTCTCTAATAGTTAGAATTTTATCATCAAAGAAGCTCACAAAGTTATTATATATTAGAGACAAAAGTTATTACTACTGAGCACTCTGGGAATACATGGCTCAACAGAGCTCTGACTGTGTTAGCCTGGCTACAGTGTTGAAAAGAAACCTGGGGTTGTTCTTATGTTCCTCTATTAATGAGGAGTAGTAGGCTCCTCTGGCATTACTGGCCTGTAGTCCAGTAATATAAATTCAAAGTTATTAAATAATGGTCTGATAAGACAGGATTTTGTTGGAGGACTATTAAATCATCAATTTTGATGCCATATGATAGAACAAGATCGAAGGTGTGGTTAAAACAGTGAGTGGGTTTGTTTAAACTCTGACAGAATCCAACCGAATGTAATAGTGAGATAAACGCAGAACTAAGGCTATCATTATCGATGTCCACGTGAATAGTAAAATCACCTACAATAATGACTTTATCTGTTTTAAGGGCTAAACTTGTTAAAAAAAATGCTGTGCTATAAAAATGTCATCAAACGTAAATATACCTGTTCTGGATCTGGAATCTGGATCAAAATATCTAATCTATAATTGAACCAATTTTACTGTAGGGTAGTGAAGTGTGGGGTCCTCTTGTCAATGGGCCTTCCGGTTGACCGAGTTGACCTAATGGCTGCTTGTGTTTGGAGCTCTCAGACAACATCCCACCATTAACGCATATTTAAGTGATTTCATGACAAACAATCGGGCTGCCCCGATAAGTCTCTAAAGACTCTCCAGCTGATCCAGAATATAGCTGCATGTGTACTGACAGGAACTAACAAAAGAGAACATATTTCTCCAATATTAGCTTCTCTGCACTGGCTCCCTGTAAAATCCAGAATAGAATTTAAAATCCTCCTCCTCACTTACAAAGCTCTTAATGGTCAGGCACCATCATATCTTAAAGAGCTGATAGTACCGTATTACCCCACTAGAGCACTACGCTCACAGAATGCAGGGTTACTTGTGGTACCTAAAGTCTCTAAAAGTAGAATGGGAGCCAGAGCCTTCAGTTATCAAGCTCCTCTTCTATGGAATCAGCTCCCAATTTGGGTTTGGGAGGCAGACACCATCTCTTCGTTTAAGAGTATGCTAAAAACGTTCCTTTTTGATAAAGCTTATAGTTAGGGCTGGCTCAGGTGAGTCCTGAACCATCCCTTAGTTATGCTGTTATAGGCTTAGACTGCCGGGGGATTTCCCATGATGCACTGAGCTTCTCTCTCCTCCTCTCCCTCTCTATCCGTACGCATTCCTATCCCACTAATACACGTTACTAACTCCACTTCTTTCCGGTAGTTCGCCTTCTCACTTTCTGCAGGTATTTCCTCCTCTGGAGCTGTAGGTTCTGGATCTGTGATTGCCGGCCGTCTACTGCCCCCATGTTCCTGCTCCACACTCACTGCTGCAATTTTTATTATTATTAGTCTGATTTATTGTCTCTCCTCTTGTTCTGTCTCCCCTCTCCCCCTCTCTCCTCCCCTTTCAACCCAACTCGGTCGATGCAGATGGCCGCCCACCCAGAGCCTGGTTCTGCTCGAGGTTTCTACCTGTTAAAAGGGAGTTTTTCCTCGCCACTGTCGCCAAGTGCTGCTCATGGTGGGAACTGTTGGGTCTCTGTAAATAATATTTTAAAGAGTATGGTCTAGACCTACTCTATGTGAAAGCGTGATGATTTGGCGCTATACAAATAAAATTGACTTGACTTGACTTGACTCTAAATTCTTTACTGTTTTGGGATTGTAGCTTTGGCATTGTATTTGTAGGCGGCTAGGGCTGTTAGTACACCCAGCTTCACTTGTTTTCTTTGGGCAATCTCTTATTCTTTATATTTTCACAAGCACTATAAAGTTCTTCCTCCGGTAGTCTGTGTACAGTCCTCTCAGTGATAATCTAACTGCAGCATTAATGTTGAAGTGTCTATGCCGTGAAGTTACTGTTAGTCAGCTATGTAAGCTATTTTCTGTAACCGGGTGGTAAATCTGTTCAAATGTAATTTTCCACTTAGGTTTAGTTGTTAAACTTGTTGAAATGTAAGTGTTCATTACAACTATACATTTCAATTCTAGGTAGTAATTTTGTGGGTTTATGGTTATTAGATATGTATTTATCTGGTTTTATATTTTGTCTTCTGTCGATAGTCATAGCCCACTGCCGTATTTTGTTTCTATCGTTTTTGTTTTAAATAATTTTTTTGTGTTGGAGAAAGCACTAGCTGTTTTCTGAGAGGACTAGCTACGAATTCTGTTAAACCGATCTGTGGCATATGTGGTTAACAATAAAACTAAAGCTCTTCTCTTTGGCTGCCCGCAATTCCATGCCCAAAATATCAGGTTTGTTAATCTAGTTTATCTAACTGGTCTAATTTAATAGCTGGATTAGCACATCCTTCAGTGAGCTCTAATATGGTTTTGGTGTACCTCTTGATTGTTCCACGATGAGGATGATGCCTTGCTTGGTAGTTATTTGTTAGGTTAGACATGTGGGATGTTGTTGGGCTCAGATTCTGTATAGCACCTGGTTCTCTCTCTGGTTGCAGACTGTTTTGTTCATTTGGGTGTTAAGGTTTGATGTTTGTTTTTTTTTTCTCTTATGCTCTTCTCTTTTTCTTTTCCCCACCGTATACCTTTCTCATTATGAGAGATGTTTACTGCACTAACATATATACACCTATCTCTTGTATTTCTGGTTAGTTTAAATACATTGGTTTGGAACATGGGTGGCTCTAACGTTCCACATAAGCGCACCAGTGTCCTAGGCTTATTGAAAAGAAAAAAAGTGAAAAAAACAAAAAAAAGCATTACTGAGTGAAACTCACCTTTTAAATGCTGATGCTTAGAAGACTAGATGACAAATTCTATCATGTCATAGCATCCTCCTCTGCAAGTTCAAAAACCCGGTGAGTAGCCATAATGGCTAAGCATAATTTAAATATAAAAGCTGTGGATATGTGGGCAGATTCAGCAGGGCAAATAACCATCGCCAAAGTCAAATATTTTAACAACTAACTTGTCTGATGCAGATTTTTATAATATGCTCACTACCGCAATGCTGGAGCTTAACATTCGATCATGACACGTCCTTTAATGCCCATATAAAACAGACTTCAAGGACTGCCTTCTTCCACCTACGTAATGTTGTAAAAATCAGGCATATCCTGTCTCAAAAAGACAAAAAAAACTAGTCCATGCAATTCTTACTTCTAGGTTGGATTATTGTAATTCCTTATTATCGGGCTGCCCCAATAAGTCTCTAAAGACTTTCTAGCTGATCCAGAATGCAGCTTCATCTTTTTGATAGCATTGATGCTTCTTGCTGCCTCTAAGTTTCTCCGACCATAAAGGCGTCTTTCTTATAGCTTCAGCAACTTTCCTCTCTTGCTCTTAGGTGGCGATTTAACTACGTCATGTCAGAAGTAAGCAAACACATATTTCTTATCAACATAAAGTTTGAGTGCAGTTGTTCTTCTTTTAGAGAAAATTTACTGTCCAATCCGTTTAATACTGCCGCTGTAGCTGGCTGTCGCCGCCATCTTGGTTATTTACAAAGATGCTTCAGACTAGATACACTGAACAACTAGACCTACGGCTGAAGGTAGTTAAAAGAGAAATCAATTCTATTCTTAGACAGCACTTGGAATTTTTAATGCACCGGAAAAAACACTTTCCATTCCATTCTAGACCTAGTCACTTACTCTCTTTGGAAATCCATGCTAGTGAACAATTTGCTGATATCCCTTCTATTAGAACCCAGCAGGGGGAGATAATCACAGATGATATGTTCAGATCCTTTTAGTCTAGTCTCTATATATCAGAAGTAATGTTTGATAACACTAAATACAAGGATTTTCTCAGTGGGCTGGAATTACCCTGTTTAACAGAGTCTGATTCCAAACACTTGGTTGAGCCTATTACTTTGGAAGAACTTAAAGACACAATCCTTTAGAGGGGTAAGGCAGTTCGATGGGATGGCAATCCCCCAGAGCTCTATTTGACTTTCTGGGACCTTCTGGGGCATCTGTGGCTTTTTATGATTAGATATTCGATAGAGCAGGGCAGATTCTCCAGGGATGTCAATACGGCTCTCATATCCTTACTTCTAAGGAAAGATAAAGATCCATCTGATTGCTGATCTTAAAATCTATGCCGAGGTCCAAGCTCGTCGACTACAGAACTATGTGACATCTCTGGTTCATTATGATCTCATAAGAGGTCATCTAGCCACTGACGATCTCAGACGTTTATTGCACATAATTGATGCCAGCAAAGATCATAATACACCAGCAGCTGTCATATCTCTTGATGCCATGAAGGCTTTTGATAGGCTAAAGTGGTCATATCTATGGGCCGTTCTAGACAATGAGACTACGGAAGGGGTTTAATCATATGATTAAGGTACTTTATGCTGCTCCATCAACAATGATCTTAACAGGCAAAATTTGCTCTACGCTTTTTCCGGTCGCAAGATCATCCAGACAGGGCTGCCCCTTGAGTCCTGGGCTTTTCTCCAAGTGAGTCACAAAATATTAGCCCCATAACAATCCGAGGCACACCTCATCACATTGCCATTTACGCTGTTGATGTACTGATTTTTATGCATAATCCCTCAACATCTGCAACTCATCTGCTCAGGGTAATAGATGAATTTGGCAACCTATCAGGTCGTCTGCCTTTTTACCTCTCAACGAGGCTGCTAGATCAGCTATTCTCCGACATTCCCACGGTCACACACTTTAAATGTCCCAAACTGCATTGCCTCAAGAAATCAGCCAATACGCAAAGCTTCAAATTCTGTTTCCTGCACAGTTTATGGCTGATTGATTTTATTATACACACATTGTTTTCTCTACATTTCAATATACCATGCAGCATTTTGTTCCTTATTGTTACCACCAATCTGCAATATTATATGATGTTATACTGAATACAGATTATTTTACGCCAGACATGGTTTAGAACTGAGACAGCCAACTCAGAGTAAATTTCCTGTTCTGTGTCACGTGTGTTTCGCCACTGCCCCGCCCCTTTAGGAGACCTGCTGCAGGTCTGAGTCTATTCATTCCAACGGGATAAGTGAACATGAATACAGATTATAACTGATTCTTTTGCCCCATAGTCACCAATGTAAATTTTGGACTGGTTTCACTGACACTGACATCGCTTTCCAAACAGAAATTTAAAAGGGACTTACACATGAAACCTTGAATCAAAACTGATTGAAATAAAACTTGTTTTTCTTTGCTTAATAAAACATTCACACGACAAACACTTCCAAACAAGGCAGGAGAACAGGCCCCGCCCATTTGTAAGACAGGAAGTGTATACCATTTCATCATTGGCGAAGCTTGTAGTACGCTATCTTTAGTTCTAGAGTATCTTTGGTTTACGTTACAGCAGTAAATGGCTTCATATCGGGTGTCATCACCATAACTAATAAGCCTCATGGGTACCGTAGTCTTGACAGTTATTATGTATATTATTGTATATGATTATGAATTTAAAGGGTTACTAATAATAATCATAATAATCATCATGGAAACAATGTATTGCTTTTATATAGTGATTTCATAACACAAAGCCATTGAGGTAGGCTACTTGTCCTACCAGGCTGGACATGCAGTCTGCCAAAATATTTATCCCCCCCTCCATAATGCCCAGATGAAGCCCTACCATAAAGTGTTTCATTTTGTGTACACTTCAGACCATGCCTAATAACCTTATATACATTACAAATAATAAATCTAACCTGCCGTAGTGGTAATATATGAAAACAGTGACTGTTATATAACAATAAGAATAATAATAAAAGAGAACATTTACCCTTGTGTGGTGTTCATATTTTTGTTATTCAGCCAGTGTTTGTCGGTCTGGTGGATCCGGTGCATTTTTGGGTTTTTAATTCAACACTATCAAACAATTTTACGTTAAAATACTCAACAGATGTTTACTTCATCTCAATTACAAGCAATATAAACCGCATATATGGTTAATATTTGCCCTTTACCTTTGTTCGATCACATTTATGAATTAAAGTGCTACTTGTTTTTTGTTTGCTTTTTAATAAAATGTGATAAAAAAAAATCAATTAAAATCAAGATGTGAGTGGAAAAAATTAAACAAATTTACAAATTAAGCAACTATTGATTTTTATTTATTTGAACTTCCCTAGAAATTTAACCCATTCAGGTCAGTTTACATAACACAAGCTGAACACATACAGTAACCATGTCAGTCTAGAAAACACATCAGCCTCTATAGGTCGGCTAGATGGGGCACCAGCATTTTCCTCTTGAATCCTCCTCATGATGGCTGCAGAGGCTGAGGTTCTTTGAACATGTTGTCCTGTCTGAATTTGAGGTCTCACCAGTGCCTTTCCCAGTTCCTTGAGAAAGAGGCGTCTCCTCTGAGCTTCCAGCTTCCTTTTGTTCCACTCTGGGTTCAGTGCCATCCAGATGACAAAGGTGTTGTACGCTGAGATGTCCAATATGTTAAAGTATATCACCAATGGCCAGCGCAGCGTCCTACTTTTGCAGCTGTAGGCAGTCACCAGATTTTCCATGCTGTCCACCCCTTTTGTGGCATTATTATCCATGATGATCTCTGGTTTTTGATGCTCCAGGCCACAGATTCTCATATCCCTCTGCAGTGTACTCATGAGTACCACATTCTTGCCTTTCTTTGGCACACACCAGAGATGTGTCAGCCGTGTACCCAAACTTGGAAGAATTGACAGGCCTGTTCTTTGTAGTCAGCAGTTGGGGTGGGAGCTCAGACTTGTTTTTCCGTATCGTTCCCACCATAGTCAGCCTCCTCTTTTGGAGCTCCTGTCCCAGCTTGTATGTGGTAAAAAAAATAGTCGCATGTGATGTTGTGTCCACTGAGTCCCTGAGTCATGTCCAGGACAACTCTCATTGCTTGATTTTTCTGGATGGAATCTGGGATGAAAAGCTCAAAAGAAGACTGGATGTCCTGAACATGAGTAACTGCCATCTGTGTTGGCCCTGGTTGCATCCTTATCACATTGGCAGCCATGCAGGGTGGCTCATTTCTTGGGCAAGAAGACCATTCAATTTCATCATTTTTTGACATCCATATTTCTTCACTTGCTGGCTGCTGATGGGCTGGTCCTGTGGCTCGTCTTTGTTTTGGAACTATCTGATGCTCAATCTCATCCTCTTCTTTAAAGTCACTGTGAGACTTCAGAAATGTGATCCTCACATTCTGAAACCTCTTTCTCTACATCATCATCAAAAGCTTCTCTCTCTTCCGAAATCAATTGCAAGGGCCTCTGAGCAGAAAATCTTTTGGCAATCTTGATCAGTTGTGATAAGGAACCACACTGGCAAATACATATTTTTGTGTCCTGCCCCCAGTTTGCTGCTGGGATAGAGTATGAGCAAATAAAGATTGGTTCCCGCAAGACAGACGGGAAAATGTGCGGGAATGTGAGAGCAGACAGGTGTCGGTGCTTGAATTTTGTAACAAAATTACAACCTTGCGCGGGAACGGCAGGGGCAGAAACACAAAACTCACACTCTCTCTCCCACTCACACAAACACACAAACACACACACAAACACACACACACACACACACACACACACACACACACACACACACACACACACACACACACACTAACAGCAGGCCCAGACAGGAGGAGGACAGAGTGAAGGTACACAGGACCTACAGTTTCCACACTTTTATTAGCCCTAGGTCCAGTGGACCCGAACATCCTGTATGTAATATAAATGTGTAGGGAGGTGCACAGTGTTTGGTCATTGAAAATGTGTCTGATATATGTTCTTCACAGAAAATGAGCCAAGGCCAGTGAGTTTGAAAAAATAATTAACCGTATCCTTTTTATTTTGATAAAAAATGAAAACGAGTCCAACCGACCCGAACACCACACAAGGGTTAAATAAAGTAAGAAAAATAACAATAAATGTAATTAAATATTATCATAATAAAAAAATGAGGAAAAAAATCTTAAGGCACATACACATGTATATTAATATGCACACAAACAGCTGTGTAAGCAATACAAATACTGCATCAAGTCTTCACACTGCATCTGCCTCAAAATGTATCGCTCTGTAATGCACCGATGACGCCTATACAGTGGTACAAGCAGAACAAATGAAAGCTTCTTCTGTTGGTGGGCCTTGTACGTACATATGGTGGAACCACTGCAAAAAAATGTCACACTGAATCTGGCAAACAAAGACTTTGGGTTTAAAATCAGATGTCTTCAATAAGAAGCTGTACATTTACATTCTTGTTTTATTGATGTTATCTTTTTAATATATTTCACATGGAGCTAAAATATTATAAAAATGTTAAGTTAAAAAAAAGAAGAATCCCACATTACTGTACAAATAATTCTTAATAAACAGAACATATCTCATTTCATATTTATGAATTGCAGTTGTTTAATTGATTTAGTTACCCAAATAACTGTCTCATGCTCCTCTTCCCCACAGAAGTGACGTGTCAAGCAGGTCATCTGTTAAAAACAAGAAAAAAACATACCTACTTGTTTGTGATGTTTGTTTATTGATGCTTTTCTTTACAAATTATATTTTATTGGTTTGAATACAAATGCAATTGTTATGGTTCAGTTTTGTTATGTCATGGTTGTTTGTTCTGGGTTGTTTGGTTGTATTTCTTTTTTTTGCTCTCTCTGTTCCCCCTCCCATTTCTGTTCTCTTGCAGTGCTGGTGTGTGGCGGGGGGTGTGGCTGGCTTCTCCCGTTGGCAGCAGTAGCACACCTGATTCCACTCAGTCCATTCCCTCCTGCTCTTAAGCCCGGTCTTCACTTCTGCTCGCTGCCAGATTATTCCATGCTCTCACTCTGCATGCCGTTCACCAGTCTAACCAGCTTCAGGATTCCCCCACGCTTCTCTACTGAAGACATTCTCCAGCCAGCCAACTCCCTGCCTCCTCAGCTTGCTTTGTTCTAGTTTTTTGGTTCGTGTTATTAAAGAATCTTTAGTTCCAATTCACCAGTGTGTGTGTGTGTGTGTCTCTGCCTTGGGGTCCTAATCTCAAAGAACCTAACAGCAATACAGATTCTGATGGTTCCACAACAGTAATAGCAGTATTAAGATCAACCTGTGGGTTAAGATATGTTATCTGTCTTTGTTAACAGGCTATATACCACAGTCCTTCAAAGTAGCTGTAATTTAACCTCTTCTTAAAGAGCCTACGCTTGATCCAGGGGTTTTAGCCAATTATAGACCTATATCTAACCTTCCCTTTCTCTCCAAAATCCTTGAGAAAGCTGTCGTCAATCAATTATGTGCCTTTCTACACAAAAATAGTTTATTTGAGGATTTTCAGTCAGGATTTAGGGAATATGATAGCACAGAGACAGCACTGGTGAAAGTGACAAACGACCTTTTGATTGCGTCAGATAAAGGATTTGTTTCTGTACTTGTTCTGTTAGATCTTAGTGCCGCTTTCGATACCATTGACCATCGTATCCTATTACAGAGACTGGAGGATTTGATTGGCATCAGAGGACCCCCACTAAGCTGGTTTCAGTTGTATTTATCAGATAGATTTCAGTTTGTACAACCACCGCTCCCACTTCCCTCAGGTATTATAAACCCTCAGGTGCGCTACCCCTCTGAGGCTCAGTTGTCACAACTATACCCCTTCTCCACCAGCTTCTGACAAACACATTTTGATAGACATGCATTCAAAGGAACAGCGATATCAAAGAAATTAGCAATTGGAAATATAAATATAGCAAATCTGCTTTTGTGCATCTGTCTAATTTGTCAAGGGTGGGATCTTGCGCAAACTCATCCATGACAAATTACATTTTATACCCCTACAAAGAAAAATTGCCAACAAAAAACAGGTTACTATCAACTTACCGCGCAATGACAAAAACAACAGACAAGCCCCCACTTTGTTACGCCCCCATCTAGGGGGTAGGAGTGCAACATAAAAACATGAACGGACGTTCCCTCCGGGTCCCCAAGCCAGAGTCAAAACACTGATTTAACATTAAGGGAAGGTGATTTATTATTTACAACAAGTTGAATATGTGACAATAAAACTGAAGTAATTGTAATCAGGGTGAACCCAGGCCAAGACAAAATAATCTTTCTCCTTGAAGAAAAAGTGCCGACAAACCCTACTGAAATAAACAAATGAAAATACACCCACTAACCTAACTCCCTACATGACAGCCAAACGAGAGAAAAAAAAAGTGTACAAAACAAAGGCAGCTCACCCCTACAGCTTCAGTGGCATTTACAACAGATTTGAAACTGTTACTCAAACAAGATACACAAAATAACTTAACGAAGATACTCAGGATGTTACACAAATCTAGTTGAACAAAATCACATCTAGAAATAAGTCTGGAGGCTGATCCCATCCAACCAATAAGGAGGAAACCTGTAGGTGGAAAACAAAGCTCCTTGCAAGAACAGAACGCAAACATGGACATAAAAAATACAAAAAAAACCCCCCAAAAAAAACAACAGCCTATGGCCAGGGCTGTAACAGATGTTAAGTTTTTGGAGATATGTGGGATAAGTTCTGGCCTAAACAACATTGTAGTATGTTAGGTATGGCTATATTAAGCTGTAGTAGAAGGTTTACACAGAATCAATTTGTTCTTTCCAACAAGATTTTTCATCTATTATTACCCCAAAAAATCTAGTGACTGATACCCTATTAATTTCTTTACCCTCAGTATAGAGTTTAGCCTCATCTTTATTATACTTTGTCTTTCCTGAAAATATAATGACAGACTTTTTGATATTTAGTGATAATTTGTTCAGTCAGAACCATTTAGAAAAGGCGAGTAGGCCAAGATTTGCCTCACTGATTAGGTAATGATAAATGAATGTGTCTGTGAATTACTGTGGTCATTTTTTTCACTTGAGGTTAAAAAGTGATTGTGTGTGTCTTTGCACTTCTGTCTACCCACATCCACGCGTCCATACTATCTTTATAGTCTTTTGTGCGGTTATTGATGGATTCCTGAATTTGTGATCGTGTTAAGAAAAAAAAAGAAGTGTAACATTTCTATAGCTCGTCATACAAAAAATACACATGAAAATACAGATGCAGGAAATAGAGACATTAAAAACCGAAAGTTTTAGAAACACATACAATACATTTAAATTACACATTTAAATTACATTAATTTTTCAACTTACTTTAAGATGGCATTTGGAGTTTTTCATATCTATATTTGTAAGATATGGTTCTACTGCAGCATACAATGCAAACCAATTTATTTAGACAAAAATTGAATGGAAGGAATAACTAAATATTCAAACAAATCATCTTTTATTTCTAAATTACTGTCTGTTTCATGTGCAGACACCATGCATCTCCATATATGCTCTCTAACTGTGGTTGAGCATGTAAATACAAATGAAATCAGTCTTGCCTGTTTCTCCTGGCTTTCATCACCACCAGATCTTCCTTCATTTGTCCGCAGTAATCATGGCTTAGGAAAACGGGTAACAGTTTGAAACAGCCCCCATTTGTTCTGACAAGGTTTACACACAGTTAAACAAAAGGACAAGACAAAATCATAATCACAACCATTTTCTATAATGTATGAAATATATAGTATTTAATCAAACACTCTTTTATCCCTCTTTTGACCAGACAATTCCACTCAAACATTTTGGCCAGAAAGTCCAAGCGCTGAAATCTGAATCATGACATAAAACAATGTTCATAAGTGATAACCAGAGCGTAGCATAAAAGCCTCTTTCCCCATTCTTAATGACGACCAGTGCCACAGCAGATGCAGTCCAAAATAATTGATTTATTAATCAACCATTAGCCATAGGCATCAGGGTGAGCACGGCCCAAAACAATCTATAATTAAACTAACTTACCTAGCCCCACAAAGAAAAAAGAAAGACAGGCAACTTAGCTACCTCCCTAAAATAAACTGGAGAAAACAAAAGCCTACTGCTACCGGACTACTCTTTTAACAATTATTCACATAATGCAGGTTAGAGCACAATCTAATACAATACAATACGGCACAGCACAGTTGGGAGTCAGGAAACAGAAGGAGTGACCCAGCCCCACCCTCAGGCAGGGAGGAGAAACAGCACAACAAATCACACTGCTATACAAATTGTAACTTAGGGTCATAACAATAAGCAAAAATCAATAAAAATCAAATTCCATACATTTTATTTGAAATGACAACATTCACAATAAAGGAGCATTAAAGTAAGCGGTTCGGTCGACCAACAGGAGCTGTGATAAAAACCCCGGCAGACCCTAGCTAAAGTGAAAACATGTTTTCACCTCTCTGTGGGCAGTGAATATTCACTGGGAAGTTCTCGTATGCCAGTTGAGTCCATCTTTTTCTCTGGTCAGCTCTTGTGTCTGTTTCTCTAAGTTTGTCTTTTCTGTCCACAGCTGAAGATTCTGTGTGGTTAAGTTGAGATTTTCTCTGTAATATGTGACTAATTCATAACAAATTGTTATTATATTTCATGTTTTTTTTTTTTAATGGTGAACCTTAAATAACATGGTATGGCAGGATTTGTTTCCCATGTCGGCTCCTTAGTCATCACCTCATCATAGATCATTTCATCTGGTTTGGAATTGGAAAAGGAAAGGAAATGTTTTGTGACTTTCAAAAGTCACTCACTAGTCTGCAGTGTGGCTTTTCTACATCTCCCACTGTAGCTCAAGACACTTACAAATAAAGAAACCCTTGCGATTTACTGACCAGTTTAACGTAATACTGGATATATTTTTGCTATAAGGCAACGCTGTTTTCTACTCTGGAAATATGTCAGCATTTAACTGATTGCCTATGGATACATTTTAAAGGAATATAAAATGAAACGATAAGACGCACTAATTGCTGATTCTCTAACTGTTAAAAGAACTTTCCTGTACACTTTTTATTAACATATTCATTCTGTCACGCCGAATGCTATTAGACAATGCTAAGTTCTGGAAAGTTGCAGCAACATTTATAATATTTTATGTCAGTGTTTTAACTAAATTAAACTGGGTAGTTAGTTATGTAGAACAGTGGGTCATATTATGTTTTGTTTGTAAAATATTACTTTACGAATAGTAAATATATCTATCAAACAAATGTTGCAAAGTAATAAAGTACATGTACTTCAGTGCAGCAGATTGTATAACAGTGCGTAAAAATGTGTAAAAATACCATTAGTCCTGAAAGTTACTGTCACATAATTGAGTTATTCCTCCATTATTTTAAAGACAGAAACATAAACTCAAACCACCGCTGAGCTTTAAATGGCAGCCACTGTGAGTCTCAGATACAGGAAAACAAACAGTGAGTGATCTGCGGGGTTAACCAGGACATATCAGGGCTTATTGTTGTGTGTATAAACAGAAGAGAGTTTGCAGGGAAATCTTCTCTTTACTACGCCGGGTGGTTGTTCTTTTGACTGCTTCTTTTGCATGTCTCTCAGCATGACAAAACTGCTTCTTTATCAAAGTAGACATTTTGGAGCTCTACAGTCACCGGTGGTTTGGTTCAAATGTAGACGACAAGCATCATTTCTGTGCCGACAGGTTGTTCCGGTGTTGATATGTCTCAAAGGATAACCGGTGTCTGTTCTCTTTTTTGTTTTGTGTGTGTACAGTACAATAATGTCATGTAAGTACAATACTCTTTTTATTATTTTTAATTATGAACTTTTTAAAACATGACAAAAAACACACCAATTTGGTTATATTTTTAATAAATATTTTACAGTCTGCTACAATAATCCTAAATAAACATGTAGGAACATTTGTTTTTTCCACATTCATGTAAATCACTTGCTCTTCTGCTTTTTAGTGACTCATGATTTTCTTGGGCTCAGTTCTTCAAATATCATCCGCTAAATGTTTGTGATCAAAATCCATTTATTCTGACCATGATTTTTCAAGTTTATTCTAATGATTCATTTGGACCTGAATTTACCAACCCAGTCTAGAACCTTTAAACAATCAAATATTTGTGATTTTCAAAAGTCAAAAGCAAAAGTGAGATCATAGATCAACAGACAGATTTGACCTTTTTGACCTCATATGTTGTAACACTGTTTGTCCAGCAGATGGTGAGCCAACACTTTATTTATAGACTACATGTACATCCAGTCTTCAACTCTGCACTCACTTGCCAGTTCATTAGTCCACCTAGTTAAAGCTAATGCAGTCTACAGCAGTCCTGTAATAAGTCCCAACCTCATGAAGGTAATTATGTTCAGTTTAAGTTACTAGTTTAAAAGTAAAATTAATCAATTTATGGATTTCTTCTACTGAGAAACTTTCCTATAGTCTTAAATAGGAAAATGAGTTGGGAGAAACAAGCCTTAAATTGATTAATCCACATTTACCGCATATCTGGCAACAGAGTGATGGTTCAAGGCTCGTTCACTCAGACTCTTCATGACTTACAACCATTTAGCCAACCGTGTGTTCCATACTGTAGCAGCAATTTACATCTGTAATTTACAGCTTGCAATGTCCTACACCCATCGGAAAGAGTTGGATCCAGGTCCCCGGTGGGCAACTTATGATGCCAAACACATCAGATGTTCCTGTTGCACCACTGCAGCTCACATATAAGAGACATTTTCTGATAATGCATGACATGATTAAAGGAAAACACAAGTAGTTTGAATATATGGGGGTTGTTTACTAAATTGTGTTCATTAGCATGTGTATGAAGTATTGTGTTAATTTTATGGTAATTCTCTTGTTTGTACAGTAGGTGGTGTATGGAGTGTGGGGAAAGTACAAATAGGTGAAGCAGTAATCACAGAGCAGGTGTGTTGTTTACCGGAGGGGGCACACAGTGTTTTGACTGTCAGGTGTAGCATACCAATGAACCATTTGTTGTTTTGTTTTGCATGCAAGTTATTCATTGATATAAAGTATGTGTGGATCGCTGTTTACATTGTGAATGAACCTGATGGTGTACGAATAAATACACTTTAGTATGACTCTACAAACGTTTAGGAATCTGAATAATTTAACTGACATGCTATACAAAGGCAACGTGTCAGTTAGGTGGACATATAGAGATGGACTTGCAGATTGGTGCACTGTCAGCAGTAGCACAGATGTTGTACCAGACTTCTGTGGTGAAGAGGGAGCTGTGCTGGAAGGCAGAGCTTCTGATTTACTCGTCGATCTACGTTCCAACCCTCACCTATGGTCATGTGCTTTTGTAGTGACCGAAAGAATGAGATCACGGATACCAGCAGCCAAAGTGAGTTTCCTCTGTAGGGTATCTTAGAGATATAGGGTGAGGAGCTTGGACATCCGGAGGCAGATCGGAGAAGAGCCACTGCTTATATTTATTTAGAGCAATGATGAGGCCGTGACCTCGGCCATGACTGGCAACATTTGTCAGCTTCCGACAGACCTGGAAATCAATACTTTAATATGTGAGTTTTCAAGATGTTGGAGCCCAAACTGTAGAATATTATTGTTTATAACAATAAAAATAATGATAAATCTATATATAGCACCTTTCAAGAGCAGACATCACAAATTGCTTATCAATAAGAACAAAAAAAGCAACCTTTTTCTTATGATGAATGATGAATCATGTTTGCTCATATGTTAATCATCTTACCAACAAAGAAGAAAGTTGTTGCACTCCTAGACTGAAGAAATTGGAACAGCAGGTTAAGAGTTCTTTTAAATACTGATAGTTGACTTGTAGATGGGTGGATTTCCACAGACACTCAATTCTACGACAGTTCGTTTAAAAGAGCAAATGCTGTCATTCATCCAGGGGGAGGAATTCATGCGAGGAGCCAATCTAATCTTTTTAGGAGCAACTTTATCCAGGACTGAAAGACAGGGCTAGGGCTCATCACAAGATATTACTTGAGAACCAACATCACTATTAGACATGACAGGAGAGATGGTTTAGGATGCCAGAGTTCATTTCACAATGACAAGGTAAAATATCCAAATTACAAGACAAGTCAAATAAACAATTATGATCTGACATGAACAGAGAACCTCAGAGAAACCTCAGAGAAAACAACATTTAAACCAAGAGTAAAAACAAGGTCCAGAGTATGCTTTCTGATGTTTGGGGCCTGTTACATGCTTAGTGACATTAATAGACTCAGTGATATTTAAAAAACTAGAGGCAAATTTATCAGAAGCATCGTCAAAATGAATGATAAAGGAGAACAAATCTAGGTTTAATTTAAAAAGGAGCTATAAAATACTATACCAATCGCAATTACTGCCTTGGTCTGGTGAATATGGCAGCAAACAAATGCTTATTTACTCACACAGCAAAATGCTTACTTGACCAGAGCTACAGTAGATCTTGAGTGAGCTGTCCACTTAATGACCAAAACAATATGTGCTTTTACAATGTCAGGAAATCCAATACACTGCTAAAACAAATACTGCTTTCATGAAGGTTAGGAATTTATGAGGATTGTCATTTGGTGTGTGGAATGTGTTTGGTAGTAATGTCAAGTCAATGTTTAGTAAAAGAGTGGAAACAGAGAAAAACACTTGTATGGTTCTTTTAAAACATACTCTGATTTAATATATTTGTTCATAATATGTACTGAAAAAGAGGAAGCTAACGGAAAAGCACACCATTAAACAAATCACTCAAATAGTGACTCAAATGCTTCCATACAATTGCACTGATACCTTTGTGATGCAGTGTCAATAAAAACTGTAGTGATATACAAAGGTGTCACACATGCATAACCTGGTGTAAGTAGCATGAAGTCTGCTTTGAATAGTTTCAATCTACACAACATTTCACTTCATAAAGAAAGCAGTTTGAATGGTTCCTTTGTATGTCTATAGCTAACCAAGACTATTCTGCTTCAGCTTCCTGAAACAGGTAGCCATGTTTACTGTTGGAGTCTATTTCTGGATCCCTTTATCAGGTTATATTACATATCAAATGTTATATCAGATTAGGTACAGTAATGACACGACTTTGACCAGCCTTGATCTTATGATGCACAAACATGTTTCCTCCATTTATCATTTTATTTTGTTTATTGCTTCTGAGTTTTTTCTCTGTATTGGTGCTTGTATTATATTGTTTTATGAATCTCTTGCAATTTATTTTTCTTTTGTACTTTGTCACATTGTTAAAAAAGTGCTATAAAAACAGTGTTAATCTATTGTTAGATGCTCATTTAAACCACCCAGTTGAGTTGTGAGGATTGGTGATCATATTGTAAAGGGAAACTGCTAACCTAGCCTCATCAGAAACTGAACAAATACATCTTTTCTGAGAATGTAATGTGTGATGCGGAAGGTTAAGGGACACGTGGAAGACTGACTGACCACTGCTCAGTGTTCAGTTTACTAGTTATTTATTTGTTATATGCAGTAATTACAGTGAAGCAGTCATTGACAATGACATTCTATATTTATAGATGTATCTATATTCTCAGGCCCCTCACACTTATACAATATGTTTAAAAAGAAAAACACTCAAGTAAAGATGAGAATCTAAGACATAGGACAAGATAGTGCAGAAGTTAAAATAAAGGAATAAAATGTGAAATATATAACATCAAATATAATATATATTAAATATAATAAAATGCTGTGGTACGCAATTCTGGGTTCAAACATTTTTTCGCTCAACAGAAGAAAGCATTTCAATTGCTTAAATCTAAAGCTGCAAGCAGCAACGAGCAGGTCTCAGCTTCATAAAGCTGAGCAGTCACTTCAGCTAATTTAATTATGTTCAAAGACGGACTAAAGCTAATTACATACTTGTTTCATCGTTACAATTCATGCAGCATTTCAGTAATTCAAGTGCGGCTATTTCTCTGGATAATGCAAAATTCACTGAACCTTATAGGGACTCAAACACTCAACCTCATAACTTCCCAGCAGCCATCTAACAACCTCAGCTAGTGGGCTGGAGATACTTGAACTGTCTTTCTTAAGGTTTTTCAGTCTTTCCTTTGGACTTCAGCCTTTAAAATGAACTGAGTTACCTAAGGATGGAACCTAGACCCTTAAAACCTCTGAACTCTTAGAGGTTTTGATTCTTTCATCTGGACACTGTAACATCTGGAGAATCAGAACTGGATTTAAAAAACTTCCATTGCAGTCCACAAAGACACTGAGCTACCGGGTTGCTAGAGGCCTCACTCCTAGGATGGTAATCAAACAATGGTCGATTGGTCTGTCACTTCATCACTTGTCTCAACAACTATCGGATGGGCCGTGATGAAATATGGTTCAGACATTTATGTTCCGTTCAGGATGAAGTGTAATAACTTTGGTGATCCTCTGATTTGAGCGCCATCATCAGGTCAATGACAATTGGCAATTAAGCCAATGCAGAAGTGCCAAAAGCTGCAGTCCCTTGAATGGCCACATGTGGCTCCAAAAGTGAGTCAATCCTTATAGAACCCCATGTTAAAATGCCCAACTTTACAGCAGAAATAAACATGTTTATAGCCTGGTACAAAAAAACGGTTTTGGTCTCTGTAGCTAATTTCCCCGTTCATGACAACTGTACAGCGGGTGAATTTTTTTTATTAATCTCCTGTTTAAATCATATTAAGACTTAAAGTTATGCATATTCAAGGGATAGTTTGGATTTTTTGAAGTGGATTTGTACAAGATACTTTTCCATAATCAGTGTATGTACAGTAGATGACAGCGTGCCCCCAGTTTGGAGAAGCTGACAGCTGTGCCTGCACGGACGCTCAGCAATGAACTACTGTGGACAAGTTCAGCAAGTCAAGTCAAGTCAATTTTATTTGTATAGCACCAAATCATAACAAAAGTTATCTCAAGACGCTTTCACATAGAGTAGGTCTGGACCATACTCTTTAAAATATTATTTACAGAGACCCAACAGTTCCCACCATGAGCAGCACTTGGCGACAGTGGCGAGGAAAAACTCCCTTTTAACAGGTAGAAACCTGGAGCAGAACCGGGCTCTGGGTGGGCGGCCATCTGCATCGACCGAGTTGGGTTGAAAGGGGAGGAGAGAGGGGGAGAGGGGAGACAGAACAGGAGGAGAGACAACAAATCAGACTAATAATAATAACAACTGCAGCAGTGAGTGTGGAGCAGGAACATGGGGGCAGTAGACGGCCGACAATCACAGATCCAGAATCTACAGCTCCAGAGGCAGAAATACCTGCAGAAAGTGAGAAGGCGAAAAAACACAGAAAGCACAAGGACTACCAGGAAGAAGTGGAGTTGGTAACCTGTATAAGTGGGATAGGAATGCGTACAGATGGAGAGGGAGAGGAGGAGAGAGAAGCTCAGTGCATCATGGGAAATCCCCCGGCAGTCTAAGCCTATAACAGCATAACTAAGGGATGGTTCAAGACTCATCTGAGCCAGCCCTACCTCTAAGCTTTATCAAAAAGGAATGTTTTTAGCATACTCTTAAACAAAGAGAGGTTTGTCTGCCTCCCGAACCCAAATTGGGAGCTGATTCCACAGAAGAGGAGCTTGATAACTAAAGGCTCTGGCTCCCAGCAGCAGATATCATTTCCTGAATTGGTGACATGAACTCAGAAATAAGCCAGGGCAGTCATACTTTGTGAAAGGATGCTTTACACTGTCTCCACCAACAAATTTGGCCATCACTCTGTTCACCCACATTCAATCCATGTTTAGCTTTCCTGGATCTGCTTTCCTCCAGTGACATCGCTCATTAATGGAAGATTGGATGATTTTTTAAAACTTTTTTTATTTTATTTTACTTTATTCATCACACAAGTGAAATTATTTCTCCGCATTTAACCCATCCAGTGGCACCTGTACGAACACACACATGCACATGCACAGGGTCACACAAAGAGACAGGTGCCATATTCACACTGGAGCGGTGGGCAGCAGTTCACAGCGCCCAGGGAGCAATTGGGGGTGCGGTGCCTTGCTCAAGGGCACCTCGGCCGAGGCAAGTAGGTGGACTGCCACCCCACCAGCTGTCAGTCCACCAATTTTCAGGAGGGAGAACGGGGATCGAACCTCCAACCTTGGATTATTGGACGACCCTGCTCTACCACTGAGCCATGATCTGACAGTTTTACAACTTTACCTGTGCTATAAACAGCAAATTGATCAATTTAATCGATTGATGGTTTTCTGTTCTAAAAATGATAAACTCCCATTTACTGTGAAATGTATATATATATATATATATATATATATATATATATATATATATATATATATATACATACATACATACATAGTATAAACACATATATAATTGTTTTCATATGTTTTTATACTTCTTGCAGTTTCTATCATGATGTATCATCTTTGTTTTATACATTATTAATTATTACTATTGATGGTAAATTATCTGGTCTCTTTTACCCTTAATAAGGTTATAGAAACAAGTGGCAAACTTGCTGTTCATTGCAAAAAATGTTCACTAAACACTGTTGTTTTTTAATTGTTTATTGTTAATAATAATAAATAATAAATTCAGTAGATGTAATCATTATGTTACTGAAGCAACTCAACTCAAATAGGTGATAACTCTATTATATAAAATAAATAACCACGAGGAGATTACAATTTGACCTACAACTGACAGTAGGGCTAAAACAATAGATGTTGTAACGAGACACTCTGGCCATGTTTAACAATTAGGTTTTCACATACAAGGAAATTGCTGTGGTGTATTTGTGCGTAAGTACAGACAAGTATTGCAAAAATCAACATAAGCATAAATATAAAGTAGTATTAAAATACTAAAATACTAGCACTAAGTAGAACTAAATACAATTTACAATACAGAATATGAAAAAATATTACTAAATATGTGCAATATATATTTTTAAGATGAAAAAAAAAATAAAACTGTGTAGGAATGTGCAAAATATTGTCCAGGGAATGTATAACGGTTAGAGTATGATCTGTAGTCCACAAGTGTGAGTTAATATAACGCATTATGACGGGGGACTGTACGTTAATGTAATGCGTAGTGTCTATTTAGGGAGGCGGTGAGGGTCCGTGTCAGTGGGGGTCCCAGGCCTTGTTGATTAGGCCATCTGCAGACGGGAAAAAACTGTTCTTGTGGTGAGAGGTTTTAGTCCTGATGGACCGCAGCCTCCTGCCAGAGGGGAGAGTCTCAAACAGTTTGTGTCTGGGATGGGAGGAGTCGGATACAATCTTCCCGGCATGCCTCAGGTTCCTGGAGAGATGGCAGGTCGCAGCCATGGCGGTGTAGAAGGTAGAAGTGCACCATCATCGTCTTTGGCAGGCTGAACTTCTTCAGCTGCTGCAGAAAGTACATCCTCTGCTGTGCTTTCTTTGTGTGAGAGCTGATGTTCAGCTCCCACAAGGCAGAGCTGAAATCCACAAACAGGATCCTGGCATAGGTTCCTGCAGAGTCCAGATGCTGGAGGATGAAGTGGAGGGCCAAGTTAACCAGGGTTTGTCGTTGTTGTAACTCACCCTGGTGCGTGATGGTACACAGCTGTCCTCACAGAAGCTGATGTGGGACGTCACAGCCTCTGTGAACTCATCCAGACTGTTGGTGGCAGTCCTTAAAACATCCCAGTCAGTACAGTCCAAGCACGCCTGAAGATCCTCCACAGCCTCACTGGTCCACTGTTTCGATGTCCTCATGACAGGTTTGCAGAGCTTTAACTTCTGCCTGTATGCAGGAATCAGGTAGACCATGATGTGGTCAGAGTTTCCCAGTTGAGCTCGGTGGACGGCGTGGTAGGCACTGCTGACTGTGGTATAGCAGTGATCCAAGGTGTTCTACTCACTGGTGGGGCACTTAATGAACTGTTGGTATTTGGGGAGTTCATGTGTGAGATTTACTTTGTCGTGTTAGTGGCTCTGCTAGCAACTAGCCAATAGCCAGTTGTTTTGGAACAAATGTTAAAACATCCACGTATGGGCTTTACGGCCATGGATGTATTACAAGATAATAAAAGTGACCTAACTTTTCATCCAAATTGTAACAGCTGTTAAGTCAAAACAACTCAACCTTATCAGGTTAGTAAATATTACTTGACATATTATCATATAAGCCAATTAAGGTTAGCATAACGCTACTGTGAAGGAATGTTCCTTCTTGTATGTTAAACTTCCCTCTTGTAGGTTAAAGGTAACTTAAGACAGTGCTTCACAGGTCAGGTCAACTGCCTGTCTCTGTTCACCTGTCTCACTCTGTGTGCCAGACAAGGCCGAGTTGGCTCTAGCATCTGGTAGACGAAGGTCTGCTAGATATCTTCTGTATTCAGGGTTAGACACAACAGGCTGGGTAGCAGTACGCTGTGATTCACACATGGTGTTTCCCTTTTCTCCTCCATTGAGCTTCAATAAATATTCCTGTGTAAAACATCCAGGTCTCCTGAAACTTCTTGTTAGAGTGAACCAGCTCTAACATTTCCATCACAGCTACTGTAGGAGATTCTTACCGTAAGACATCCCAGCAGCCAAAACTTTTCACTTTTTTTTTTTTGGACATCTCAGAAGGCGTCGTTCTCATTTAATTTCCTGTGTATAGCGGCTTCTTGACACCACTATAAGCCACTGAGTGGCTGAGAAAGGGAACAATCAACACCTGTATGATGCGCTGTTTGAACAATCCAGTTTCACTTCCTGTATGTGTTTTGTTGTGGAAACTGAAATCTCAGTTATTGTCTAGTGAGAGTTGGCAATTAAATACTGAATGACACAATATTCAATCCTCAGTAGATCTTTATTGCTTGCAAGCAAGAGCCATCATCCGTTGCACAGATATGACTGAAGAGAGGCAGTCTCTCATCAGTTCTTATACTTTGAGAATCACACACACACAACATTCTAACAGTCTGACAGGATACACATGATCTCACCCAATAAATACAGTTTTGACCCTGTCCTTCATACTATCCCTCCCGTCTGTGTGGACAAGAGAGCGCTACCATCTGCACCTACTCCCTAACATATTTCACTATCTGGCAATTAGTTTCTTATGTGACTAGTCCTACTAGTCATCTAGGCCTTCCTTATGATGAGTTTTCTTGTCTTTAGTTTTACAACAACTTATAATTTATAATATCATGGTGGATAAATGTAACCTTATTGGAAAACATGTCATTATAACAAGAATTTCACTTACAGTTTAAAGATTTACTATCCATTTCAAATAACCAAAAAACAAAATCCAGTACCTGAAGTTGATGTGCCAAGGTGAATGTAGATGCTGCGAGATTTGCCATCAACAGAAAATGTAAGAACCCAAACTCACCCCCTCCCTCTATGCCGCCATGCAGGTGAACAGGTGAATAAATAGACAATGATGATTTCTATTCCAACCCACATGACGTCATCATACCACATGCCATAGGTGGGATGAGCAACAAACAAATACAACATAAACACAAACATGGCGCCTACACTATGGCTCACACCGCATTCCAAATCGCATACTTTTATTTACTTTTAGTACATACTGCTAGCCTGGGAACCAGACGAATCTGCGAGCTCATGTTTAATTTGCTGTAAATTTTCTCTAAAAGAAGAACAAACAACTGCACTTAAACTTGTGGATAAGAAATGTGTGTTTGCCAAACTTCTGACAGGACATACTGTACGTCAGGAAGTGTTTCGTTGCTCTGATTGGTTGTCTCCATCATCGATAACGCCCCTTGGAAATCAAAAATGAACTGAGAAGTTCCAGACTAATATGCATTTGCAAATTAGTGTGGCAATGCCAGGCTAACATACTGCAGCTAGTATTAATAAAGTACGTACTGTTGCATGCAGTATGTATACAATTCACCTATTGCCATCCAATTCACGGATTGTGAAAAAAAAAAAAAATTCTACAATAGCCCAGAACAGACAAACCAAACACTGATGGGGCCTTTTTTTTTTGTGTTGGCCACCAGTAGATGCCACTAAGTCTTACACACTGGTCCTTTAAAGTCAAGTCAAGTCAATTTTATTTCTATAGCGCTGAATTATGACAGAAGTTAATATCTCAAGACACTTTTCACATAGAGTAGGTCTAGACCATACTCTTTAAAATATTATTTACAGAGACCCATCAGTTCCCACCATGAGCAGCACTCGACAGTGGTGAGGAAAAATTCCCTTTTAACAGGTAGAAACCTGGAGCAGAACCAGGCTCTGGGTGGGCGGCCATCTGCATCGACCCAGTTGGGTTGAAAGGGGAGGAGAGAGGGGGAGAGGGGAGAGAGAGCAGGAGGAGAGACAACAAATCAGACTAATAATAATAACAACTGCAGCAGTGAGTGTGGAGCAGGAACATGGGGGCAGTAGATGGCTGGCAATCACAGATCCAATTTAAAGAAATCATTAAGTCAATGAGGGGTGTCTGATTAAGTTATTGTTATGTTTTAATGATATAATAAAAACAAAAAATAGTTTAAAATCAAGACTTATCAAGTTGTGTCTCTAAGAGAGAGAGGGGGGAATATGTTGCATAAATAAACAGTTGTCAATTTATGATACTTTATCATCTGAAATATTATTATTAGTTTTATTATTATGTTGTCTCCCCTCTCCTCTCTCTTCCCCTCACAACCTGGTCAGGAGCAGGTTTTGTTCAGAGTTTCAGCTTGAAATCATCTGCGAATGTGCCGTCCTTTCAGTTATTCTTTTCCTGACGATATTTTCTCTGAGCAAGAGTGTCAGCTGAGGGAATATCTTATATATGCAAACTTGTTGAGCCGTCTGTGAGTAATGTCACCAGCGCCTTGTGTTTTTTTGACAATAGGACTAATCGTTGTTCATTTACAGATTGTGGTGAACGAGAAGGTTCATAAAACTAAAAGTAAGTAGTAGTGGTAGTAGTTACTACGTAGTCCTTTTTAACTTCATGATTATGGCGAGAAGCTAATGAGTGTTTCTAGGGGAATTCACAAGTAGTTCCTTAGAAAACTGTAGTATTCTCAAAGAATCTTAATCCTCATATTCTGACCACATATACATAAATATTCCACCCATATCATACTCTGTAGCATAAAGATGCTGACACATTTAAAACAAATGTCATGAATTATGGAGTATGTACTGTAAGATTAAAGATTGGACCATGGAGCTGTGTGGAAAGGCAGTTGAAAGGCAAAGTGTATGGAGTATATACGTATTGCCAGTCTCAACGACGAGCAAAATGTAACTAGTGAAATGAAAAAAAAAAAATAAAATCAAAATGAATAGTTATTCATTGAAAAGGCTATGTACTGATTATTGTTACATTGGAATTTACCTGGAAGTCCAATAACAAAATTGTAATCGATGTGAACTTTCCACAAAATTAAGAAAACAATGACTGTTCACCAAAACTCAACAGAAATAAAGTTTCAGTGCATTCATCCTTTCTGTTTGCAGAAATACTAACTTTTTGCCACATATACTTTTTGAAGAAGCTTCACCACAGTGGCTAGGAAGGTGTTAGGAGGCAGCTGAGAAAACTTGGTCCAGGTATATAAGAGGTGATTTATTTACAAAAGAGTGGCACCATGCTATACGTAAAACCCAAAAGATATATATATTTAAAAAAAAAAAACTTATATTAACTTAACATCACATGCACACTGCTAGATACTGACGTCCATTCCCCCTAACAGCCAAAAGCATCTGCTTAGACAGACCCCAGATTATGTTGTCTCTGCTTCTGTTCTGTCTCCCCTCTCCCCCTCTCTCCTCCCCTTTCAACCCAACTGGGTCGATGCAGATGGCCTCCCACCCAGAGCCTGGTTCTGCTCGAGGTTTCTACCTGTGAAAGGAAGTTTACTGTCGCCAAGTGCTGCTCATGGTAGGAACTGTTGGGTCTCTGTAAATAATATTTTAGAGTATTATCTAGACCTACTATGTGTGATAAGTGTCTTGAGATAAGAGAATAGAAATAAAATTGACTTGACCTGTCCATCAGCAGGAGTTAATCAAGTCTGTACCATCACTGTAGGTAAACCCAATGTTTTTCCTGAACACAAGTAAGTGACAGTTATTAATTATTACTAACTTTCAAGTAAAAAAACAGTTTCACACTGGTAACCATATAACATACATTTTCTCACTTGTTCCTCAGTAACTACTCATAATTTTGTGTAATGCAACCAATGCTCACAATTGGTACTTTCACTTATGATGTGGTATATTTGAGTGTGACTCATACTTTTACTTACATAAACTTTTGAATGCATGTCTTTTAGTGTAGTATTTGTCCACTGATGTTAATTCTTGTACTCATTTACAGGATTTTAGTACTCTTTCGAATATTGGCATGTTTTTTCTGGCCTTTTTGCTGGGATGTGGATCATATGATGAGGAAACAACAAGCTTAAAATTCCAGTTTAGATTAGCCTTGGTCAACAGGAAGAGAGAACCTGCTGGTTAAGCAGCCACAGGTCAATCCTGCAAGACACCAAGGAATTTCACTCCATTCAATAAAATACTAAAATACGTCGTCATGAAAAGGATAGAATTTCAATGTAGCGAAACTCGTTGTGCAGCAGAAGTCAGTAAAGGCTTATAGTAGACCAAAAATAGCACAAGATGAATCAAATTAGTTTACTGTAGATTGACAAAAGAATCATAACTCAGGGTCTAGTTACAAACTGCTTTCAACTGCTTATCTCCGTCTGGAATGGAATTGTCACTCCTTGACCTACGTATGAAGCTTTGTGGGATGGTAACCCCTGTCTCTGGTCTCAGGTGTAAATGTCCTCCTTGACCTCTTCCTAGTTGATGTTGTTAGCAGTTTTAGTCTGGTGTTCACTGACAGTTACCCCATTTACACCTGGCATTAAAATGCAATCTGCATCTGGATACGTTATCTGGATAAGGAAAAACACGTTAATGCCAGGTGTAAATACATGCAGAACGCATTGGGATCAGAATGTGATCCGATCAGCCAACCACATTTTGAGGGGGTTAGGCCAGGTGTTAATGTAATCCGTACACTGTGACCACATTCTTAAGAAATAAATCTGCCCAGCAAGTTGAAAAGTCACACACATGCACACACACACAGACTACATGTCCATTATTGACATCAACATTTCTTCTTTACTAAAAAATGTATCACAATGAAAATAAAAAGCTGATAAGATAACAAACTTATATCATTACACATGCAATGTTGTATGGTAATGACACGTTTGATTTGATTTTAATTGAGGTTTTAATAGCAGTTCATTTATTTAGGTTTTAATAGCAGTTCATTATCTATGGTACTAATGCACGTTGGTTACTAACATCTCATTTAGCCAATGGCACAAAAAAGCAAGTATGCTAATCATTAGATCATTAGAAGACACTTTTATCCACACTATGTACACATTTTACATATCTGAGGGTGTACGAAGCAAATATTTCAGTATTAACATTATATTTGGCAGAGTAGATTTATTACTGGGTCATAAAAGGGTAGGAAAAGAAAAGAAGATAGTATGTATAATCTTACAAAGAGCACACATTACCGGACAACTCAGTACAAGCTATCATTACATGACTAGACTGTTAAAATATCTACACCTTAATCAGTACATTGTTGAGTCCAACATCTTATTTTCTTAAAACAAGTCAGCCAATGTGGTTTCCTGAAACAGAGGAAAATGCAAGAACAAATGATACTAATGGCAGCAGTCCTGGACCTTCTATCTATCCTATTGTAATTTAGCTCACCCCATTGTTAAAAGAAATTAATATTTAAGGCTGAATATAAAACAACATGACTTAAGACATTTTTGCAGTGTATAGGATATCAAAACAATTACTAACACACTCAAACACTGCATCTTATAACCCACTGAATAAGCTACATTCGTTCATCAAATTATGACCGTTTAGTAAACTAGCATCATATGAACAACTTTATTACAACTACTCCAATTGGTATCTGACTCTGAATTCTGACTTTAATACTGACAGAAATTATACAATCATATTTCACCGGAAAATACCCTTTGTTTAAAAACAGTAGAAAAGTCCCTGGGCCTCTAATTGTTTTTGGTTTTCCTACTGAAGCAGGCATTGTTCACTGTAGTAAAAGAGGTCCTCTTGCAGGGATAACAACTTAAAAAAGCTTTCAATACTGTGAAATTTTGTGACAGTGAAGAGAAAAATGGAACAAAAACACAAATGACCACTGATCATGTGCCACTGTCCATCCATGTAAAAGATGAAAATTAATAAATGATGTACTGTTGCTGTGTTCACATGGAGGACAGAGGTGTCTAAAAGGCCGGTGATGGTTGGAGGTTAGTCCCTGTTATCGTCTGGTCCCTAAAAAGATACTGTGCTGACAGTACGTTGCCTCTTATGATGTTCTCCATGTTTCTTCTTCCTACAGTAGACATACAGAGCTGTGAGGGGAACACAGCTGACTGACGACACCAGTAGCATCCCAATGAAGAGTTGACCAAAGACAGGATACTCCATCACCACTGACTTACCCTAAGGAAACAAGAAGGAACAGTTAACACCTGTCTTAACACGCTAGTTAATTACTCAGACATATTAGAAGAATATAAAACAATCATTTGTGTAGCTGGTGCAATGCAATTTGTTGCTCATTTCGGCACAAAATGCTTTTGTGTTAAACCTGCCCTTATCACACATGCAGATGCAAGGCAATATTAGTTGGCATAGGTGCACGCACACAGACCTCTCCAAAATCAGAGCACACTTTTCATTAATATTAAGTTTTGCCTCTTTTTGCTACACGTTTTTTTTATTTTAATTTACTGCAGATTCATTTGTGCATCAATAGACAAGGTTTATTGTGATTGAAGAAGACATTACCAATAATATCATTCACATGAGTGTGACCCAGAGAAACATGATGTTCAGTTTGATGACAACAACAACTTGTAGAATGTCAGATCTTCTCTGTGAAGTTGATTAAACATTTAGTCATCACACAGCAGGAATGATACATCTCTGCTTTGAGAGAGGATTTGTGCATAATTTTGTGCAGGGATGGCACAGCAGTGGTAACTTTATTTATTAACACGATAAAAACATGAATTGTTTAAAAACTCCAGACACAGTGACAGGATCTTTCAGGAACATTGGAAAAAGAAGCCCAAGGATTGGACCTCGAGTAGATTACTGCCCACAACATCTTCTGACCACCCTGCCAGACCAGCCGGACCAAACACCACTGCAAGCAGTGCGACCGCCTCAGGAACAGGGGAAAGATTACGGGGAAAAGCCTGGATATGAGCTAAACTAAGATAGCTTGGAATTAAGGCTCCTCCACTACCCAGCCTGCTCCTGGCTAATGTCCGGTCGTAGGATATTACATGGACAAATGTAGACAAAGTGGATGCATAATGTTTCCCAGATGTCCAACTTTTAATGATGATGCAAATTCAAAAAATGCACTACAGAACAGTATGAGGTCATCAGCAGTCGTATGACCAAACAAGATGGTATTTTTATTGTTGCTGGTGATATTTATCAAACAGACCTCAGAACTACTAATTTTAAACCAGCATGTCCACACCCCACCAGGGGAAACAATACCCTGGACCATGTTTACCCAAAAACTCCTGGCAGCTACAAAACCCTCCCCTGACCCCCATTTTGATAATGGCCCTGTTCAGACCTGGCATTAACATCCATCATGGGTGATCCGATAACAAGTGGACAGCTCTAAGTACAGGTGTGAGCACACCCAAGATGGATTGAGTAGGCTTTGAGATCCTATCACTCAGACCACATTTGAAGGTGGTTGTCCCACAGACTGTATAAAAGAAGTGGACGTAGCCTCAGTGATGTCACCTGTTCATTCAGGTTGGTGTTTTGGCCGTCGCCATCTTGGTTTTGTTGGAGACAGAAGTGACGTTAGTCTGAGAGGGTAGTGCTGCCTTTATCCTAATTGGCAGTTGCTGTGGTAATAACTTGCCAATCACGCGGTAGCCCCGCCCTAAGGCATACGCTGCTTTATGGTGTATTTTCTTCTAAATGGGACCATGTTTTACGAAATGAACATCCTGCTGTACTTAAGAAGATTTGAAACTAGCAAGTGAGACCATAAACTCATTCGAAGAATGTTTACTTCTCAATCTGACTTCTTTTTGCAACCAGTGGAGTCGCTCCACTGGTTGCAAACCGACATAATGCTATTGATTTCCATGGCGGCTGAAAAGGCAAAGAAAACAAAACTAACATTAACAAGCTGGCTTAGAAGAAGTATTTCATGATATTAGCCACAAAGTCTGTAACAGGGCTGGTTGCTGTTGTTCACATCAAAACATCATAATTTCTCTCAGATCAGTGCAGCGATTAGCAGGCTAGTTAACATTAGCTCACAACATCACTAACATTAATTATAACAGGTGCCTATAATTGTATTAATATGTGCCTTATATTTATAGTGACATACATTGTTTTATTATGTGATTATGATGATCTGTCTCTGATTACAGATTTTGTTAGCTACGTAGCTTATTAATCGCTGATTATTTCTGAAATTAGTTAATAACTGCTCTGTCTGACAGCAATACAGGTGTCAAACACTGTTTACACACTGTGTACGTGTTTATTTGCATATAGAGCAGGGAAATGAGATCCAATCACAAGTGGTCACTGGAGACACATTTTAATGTCACATGTGTCACCCCGTATGGATGTTAATGCCAAGTCTGAATAGGGCCACATTGACGGGACTAACTTACGCAGAGGACGTAATCAATCAAAAAAGGACATCCTTGAAAGTGGCCCAGGACACATTTGAGTACACACTGCTACAAGAATGTGGATGCAAGTGTCCCAGACTACCTCTGAATGTGGTCTGAGTAATCGGATCTCAATGCGTCCTCAATCCGTCTTGGGTGCATTCACAGTTGTACTTAGAGCTGTCCACTTGTGATCAGATCACCCCGGATGGATGTTAAGTCCAGGTCTGAACATGGCCAATGAGACCAAATTTACCTGCTTTTCCTGCCAACTTACTCCCAGCTGATTAAAACAGTTCAAGTGTGGACAGATGAAGCTACTGCTGCCACCCAGGAGAACAATATCAATCTTGAGGAATAAACAGTAACATCCATACATCAGAAAATGTGTTGATGATGGGGTGATCACAAAGAAAATAAGTGCATTCCCCAACCAGAGAGCCTCGATGAATGGAGAGGGGCTCTATCCAAAGCCAAAAAAGCTGTCTTTCCGTCAGGTGACAAGGAAGCATACAACACCGCCAGAGTGAGACTGAAAAGTGGCATTAAGGAGGCAAAGAGGAGACATCAGAGCAACCCCATCATGTGGGGGCCACATTGCCAGGTGAGCTTAATATATTTTATGCTCGCTTTTATGAATCTATTCCACCTCCAGAGGAGGTGGAAATTCTGCTAGGCCCTAGGTCCAGCCTAGACCCTAACCAGTTTGCATTCAGAGCCAACATATCCACAGATAAGTTCCATCTCCTCTGTCCTCTACTCAGTCCACACACACTGAAACAAAGGTCCAAGGTCCTCCTATAATTTAGCTGGTTGACGCGGCATATATGGACTTGTCTCCAGTCACAGAATCAGGCTCCAGAGAAGAGAGATCTTCATTCACAAGGGGCTTCATTTCTCAATTGCTGCACATTGTGTATGTAGACTATGTGTTTACCTTGTCATTGTGTTTGTATTTGTGGTCTATAGAAAATAAAAGGAGAATACATTTAGGAATACTAATGTAAGCTACATTATCATAATAAATTGTTATGTCATACAATTCACCATTAATCAACAATGGTTGGATAAACACTGTAGACATAACCTTTAAATGCACAGTATTAGCCATGATGCAATCATGCTAAGTTATACCATAACAGCAAACTTAAAGGAAATATTCGCTAATTTTCAACCTCATCTCTATCCAAGTTAGGGATGTAGTGTGAAAATCGCCTGCAGTTGTTGTAGATGTTCTCTGTGTCTCTGGGGCACAGCTGCAAAATCTGTTGTTCTTCCGCCTCCGGTGTGGAGCAGTGGCAACTCTGTTGTGAAGAAATTAACAATCCTGCATGGTGGTGCAAAGAGAACAACCTGCTGCTAAACATCAGCAAAACCAAGGAGTTGATAATTGATTTCAGAAAAAAACACGTTGTCTCTGTCCTTTGTCAGTGGACCTGAAATAGAGCAGGTTAAAAGTTTTAGGTTCCTGGGAATCAAAATCACAGAGAACCTGTAATGGACATTGTGCATCTCCACGCTGGTAAAGAAAGCTCAGAAACTACTGTATTTAAGGAAATGTATAGTGCCAAGTTCTTGTTAACTTTTAAAGAGGAGAAATAGAAAGCTTCCTGACAGGAAACATCACTAATTGGCATGGGATGTGCACGGCCCCGGATAGGAGGGCTCTTCAGCGGGTGATTCAAACAGCCCAGTACATCATTGGTACCCATCAACATCAGTGATATTGGTGAGGTGAGGTGCCTGTGCAGAGCCCAAAGGAAAATAAAAGACCAAACCTACCTCAGCAACAGCCTGTTCACCCTTCTGCTGTCTGGCAGGAGATACAGAAGTATCTGCTCTTGTGCCACCAGACTACAGAGCAGCTTGTTCCCTCAGACTGTGAGACTCCTCAACTCATCCGCACTCCAAGATAAATAATTATTATTTTTCTGTAGTAGCAAAATGGGACATATATCTGCATTTCGTTGTACAACCCTGTTTTGTTGAATGACAACAAATTACCTGTATCCTAAAAAGATTTTTAATAAACAGAAGTATTCAAATTCAATAAGTAGATTCAGAACAATAAGTAGATTCAGAACTATGCATAATCCTCAGTAACACCAAAATCCAATCCCAAACCTAAGCTGTTTGTTTTTTTCACAAAGTTTGAATCTGGACATGTATGTATCAAATCCTTGTGAAGGAATTGTCCTTCTTGTATGTTAAACATCCCTCTTGTAGGGTAGTGGTAAACTTTGACAGTGCCCCACAGGTCAAATCAGCTGCTTGACTCTGTGGCCAATAAGACTTGGGACAGCTCTGGCATCTGGCAGACCAAAGTCAGCTAGAAATCTTCTAGCAGGCTAGTGCCTGGTTGAAGACACTGGATAAGGCTTTGCAGAGGTCTAGCTGTTATAAGGACAGCAAAGGTAAGGACACCATTTTCAGAAATGGGTTTTTATGGCTTTTTAAAGTATATTTGGTGTCTTAAATTAATTACAAAAGAGTTCTTCCTCCTGTTTGGCGCCTTAGGTGGAACATTAGGCGGCTGCCTATCTTGACTACCCCTAAAATGGTTGTGATCACATGGTGACTCCACAACTATAGTGCACCCAGACACAAAATATTGTATGTATTTATTTATTTGTTTGCGAAGTTAGCTTATATAACCTTTAAAAATATATTTTAAATCAAGGAGGGGATTTTTTTAGGTGGTGTGAGAGTTGGTAACCCTGGATAGCATATGATACTGAAGTAGATGATGTGGACATCAGAAAGCAGAACTTGGCTCTGGCTGGCTCAGGTCCAATTCAACCCCTGCGCATGCATCCATTTTTATCAGTTTGGAGATTGAAAAGCAGTATGTACAAGACATCAGTAATGAAGAATAAAAAAAGTCAAAGCTCACCAGCTCTTTATCCCATGCTTGGTAGGTTGGTGTCCCTCCCTGGATGTAGTTAATGATGTAGAAGATGAAGAGAGCTGTAAGGAGAAGGGGGCTGACTACTGCCCACATGATCTTCCAGTACCAGTTAGGTCGATGACCGAGCATGTCTTCTATGTCTTTTTCAAATCTAAAATGAGTAGATAGCGTATTAAAAACCAATATTAGTTTGGACGATTTGTGATGACTTTGCTGGTTATTTTCTATTCTACAAGTGGCACAGCCAAGGCTGAACTGACAGCATAAAAATGTAGGTACCACAAACCTTTTAATTCCATAGATGTAACTGACAGTTATGACCTCAGTGAGCACGATAAACAGCAGGGAGAATGTGGCTCCATAGTCGTTGAACATGGTAAACCAGTAATTCCCTGACGTGGTGGTGAAGCCCAGGCCGACCAGCAGACAGAACAAACACACTAAACCTGAAAGCAAAGCACAACCCTGAGTTGGTGATACCGATTCATTTATAATTAGTACCTTTTAACATTCACTCCACAGCAAAACATATAATAATACTGTAGCACACAATATATATAATGATCAGAATCTTTATTGGCCAACTATGAGTACACAAACAAGGAATTTGACTCACTGCTGTCAATGTACTTACACAAAAATATACATAAAACAAGGACAACAAAGCAATATATACTGTGTGTGTGTACACACACACACACACACACGCACATATATATTATGGCATGCCGTTTAGGAAATTATTATATATATATATATATATATATATATATATATATATATATATAATGATGAACCTTGAATATATTGAATGAACCTTGAGAATATGGAATGAACCTTGAATATATTGAATGAACCTTGAATATATGGAATGAACCTTGAATATATGGAATGAAAGTCTGAATATATGGAATGAAAGTTTGAATATATGGAATGAAACGTGAATATATGGAATGAAATCTGACGTCATCAAGGTGATGGCACCCAGACACAAAATATTGTATGTATTTATTTATTTGTTTGCGAAGTTAGCTACCCGGATGTTGCTGCAGTCACAAAATCTAGTATCAGCAATTTTAGTTAATGAAGATATAATTAACACCCTGGCGAATGCAAGTATGGGCCAAAATAATCCTGGTAACCATAATGTTTCTTCATGGAAGACCGTATGCAGGTCCTGCATATCAGGAAAACGTTAAAGAAACACGCCTTCAGCCTCAGCTGCCACCCACAGCGACCTCTATCTTCACCCGTTCACTCAAAAGGGCCCAAGACATAAGAGGTAGCAAAAGAACTGAATGCATTTGAATTGTTGTTAAATAGTGCGAACCTTTGTTTAACCAGAAATAACCGTTATATCACTCTTGCCAAAGCCACCAGACTCCATTGACAAAAAACATAATTTTACCCCTCGAACACGGAAGCTGGGGTTCTACCGCTGCCTCAATCGATTAGTTTGGGTTATTGTGTGACTTTGGTGTTTTTTATAATTCAAAACACCAACATCTCACAATAATGTTTAAAACACCAAAGTCACACAATAACTTCAAAACGGTAAAATAACTGTTCTTTCAATGGAGTCTATTTATGTTGAAGGGAGCGATGTAACTGTTATTTCTGGTTAAGGAAAGGATCTTACCCTTTAACAACATTTCAAAAGCATTCAATTCTACTGCTGCCTTTTGTGTCTTTGGCCCTTCTGAGTGCTAAGATCGTAGATAGGGGCCATTGAGGGGGATCCTGTGAGGTTAAAGGTGTGTTTCATTCTGTTACAAAACTGGATGACCTGCAATTTTCTGCTGTTAAACTCAGACAAAACTGAAGTTATTGTTCTGGTTCCTAAACACCTGCGAGACGCACTATCTATAGCTATAGTTACTCTAGATGGCATTGCCCTGGCCTCTAGCACCGCTGTAAGGAATCTAGGAGTAAACTTCGATCAGGACATGTCCTTTAATGCCCATATAAAACAGACTTCAAGAACTGCCTTCTTCCACTTATGGAACACAATAAAAATCAGGCATATCCTGTCTCAAAAAGATGCAGAAAAACTAGTCAATGCAATTGTTACTTCTAGGTTGGATTATTGTAATTCCTTATTATCAGGTTGACCCGATAAGTCTCTAAAGACTCTCCAGCTGATCCAGAATTCGGCTGCACGTGTACTGACAGGAACTAGCAAAAGGGAACATATTTCTCCAATATTAGCTTCTCTGCACTGGCTCCCTGTAAAATCTAGAATAAAAATTTAAAATCGTCCTCCTCACTTACAAAGCTCTTATTGGTCAGGCACCATCATATCTTAAAGATCTGATAGTACTATTACCCCACTGAGCACTACGCTCATAGAATGCGGGTAACTTGTGGAACCTAAAATCTCTAAAAGTAGAATGGGAGCCAGAGTGTTTAGTTATCAAGCTCCTCTTCTGTGGAAACAGCTCCCATTTTGGGTTCAGGAGGCAGACACCCTATTTAACTACCCTGTTTAAGAGTATGTTAAAAACGTTCCTTTTTGATAAAGCTTATAGTTAGGGCTGGCTCAGGTGAGTCCTGAACCATCCCTTAGTTATGCTGCTATAGGCTTAGACTGCCGTGTGCATTCCTATCCCACTAATACATGTTACTAACTCAATTCTTCCCTGTAGTCCTTGTGCTTTCTGTGCTTTTTCGCCTTCTCACTTTTTGCAGGTATTTCCGCCTCTGGAGCTGTAGAGTCTGGATCTGTGATTGCAGGCTGTCTATTGCCCCCATGTTCCTGCTCCACACTCACTGCTGCAGTTGTTATTATTATTAGTCTGATTTGTAATCTGTCCTCCTGCTCTATCTCCCCTCTCCCCTTCTCTCCTCCCCTTTCAACCCAAATTTTGTTTGTTTTTTCGTTTGCCTGATGAGCAGAACCTGCCAGGCCTGTGAGGTTCACTGCATGCGGTCCTCCACGATGAAGCAGTGAATACATTTCTTCATTGGTAGAACTGCAATCAAATAGCATTGAATTTGGTTAATGGTATTTGGCCTGTATTCGCCAGGATGTAAATTATTTTGGGTTTACTGAAACTAGATTTCGTACTGACTCGCTCATATAGTGACACAATTCTGGCAGCAATTGTAGGAATAATCACATGGAAAACACAGGATGTCACCAGTGTCTTGATGACGTCAGATTCCATATATTCAAGGTTCATTCAATATATTCAAACTTTCATTTCATATAATCAAGGTTCATTCCATATATTCAGACTTTCATTCGATATATTCAAGGTTCGTTCCGTATAGTCAGACTTTCATTCCATATATTCAAGGTTCATTCCATATATTCAAACTTTCATTCCATATATTCAAGGTTCATTCAATATAATCAAGGTTCATTCCATATTGTCAAGGTTCATTCAATATATTCAAGGTTCATTCCATATATACTGACTTTCATTCCATATATATAATAATTTCCTAAATGGCATGCCATAATATGTATATATAAAGCATAAAGCATATATATGTATATGCAATGATGTAACAGGATTTTTTATATGACATCAAGGGGGTAATTCCCACTAGGGATGGGGGTGGGGGTCCCCCTAACTTTTATTGTGTAAGATTTCTTTTTTTCACGCCTTTCAAGTCTTTTTCAACATTTTCCAGAAAGAGATACCCCAAACTTCATTTTTTGGGTTAAAGTTAAAATTGAACACTCTTTAGCGACACTACAGTTTATTTATCTAAACCCTGTTGTCTGAAAAGTGTTTACAAGGAGTCCTCACCTTTGATCCAATGCAAGTAAAACTGAGTTTACACAGTTTAGTGTCTGGCTACACAAGTCCCACCTGTCTTAAAATCTGAATATGGGAAGAAAACCGGATAAATTTGCCTGTTCATGTGACAGTTCAGTTCCACCCTCCTGCTCTTTCATACAGTTCTCACTCTCCCAGTAAATTTCCACTCTACCTGTCAGCCACTCCCTCCTCATCAGCCCAACTCCTTTCACCTGTCCACCTGCCTGTGCTTACCAATCAAGCCACTATATATACTCCTGCCTCTCTAACACTCATTGCCAGATTGTTCTTTGCCTTTGATGCCAGACTCTCCAGTGCTTATCTCTGGACTGATTTCCCATTGCTGACTCTGCCTGCCTTTGACCTTTCTGTCTCACCTGACTCCTGGTAAATGCACCAGCCTTCTGTTCCTGTTCTGTTTGGATTTGGATTTGTTCTGACTGCTGTTTCTGCTACTCTGCCAGAGACTTGTTTGTGAGACTTTGCTGCTACCCTCAGCCTGTTCCAAGTGCATTTTGTGTGCATTTGTCTGTACCAGCTGAAGTTGACATTAAAGGCCTTCACCTACTGTTCCTGGAATCCTGTGTGCTGCAATTGGATTCATAAACAACCTGTTACAGTATAGGGCATCTCATAAATACAAATGAAAACAAGCCATTCCCCAAAACATACAATTGCCTATAAACCCAGAGGAAATGTTATGGATTCTGTGAGCAATGTCTTAAAAATCATGCTATTGCTAATTCTAGTGATTTCCACTGAATGAGATATAATGGCAAAATAGGGTGTTTCCCAAAATGTCAGAGTCAGATGCTTCCTTTAAGCCAGTGGTCCCCAAACTAGGGAGTTTGGACCCCTGGGGACTGTATTTTAACCCCTTGGTCATGGGCAACACAAGTCTGGAAGGCAAGACAATGTGCCCTTTTTTGCAAAGGAGGCATTGACAGAAAAAAAATGGATAGGGGAAAAAAATGGAAATTACTGCTTAAAGGATTGTCATCTTTACTCCCTTCTAGAAAGTAGGGAATCCCAAGTTCCAACTTTGAATGCATTATGCAAACAATCTGAATAAGAGTTCATCAGAATAAAGTGGTTCATTCTGATTTAAACTCTTCTCAGTTTGAAAGTGAGGGTTTCAATCCTTTTAAAAGCTGTGATGTAAATATCCTATTACTATACTCTATTACTGTTTTCTGAACATGCGCAGTGTTTTTGTTAATGCTCACTCACTCAAGCAAAGTCAGCCATGTTTCTCTAGGAAGATACACTCCATTGTTTTCTATCTTTTGAACAGGTGATGTTCACTAGTTAAGGAAAGAGAAAGGTCACATATACTGCAAGTTCACTAGTATTATATTCTGATAAAACTGGTGTTACAGTAGAGCTCAGCAGAAAATAACTTCAAAAGTTCTCACATGGTGGGGAGGTAGATTGGGATCTGCTCGCGTGTGTATAAATAGGATTCTTTATCCGATTTTGTTTATAACCACAGTATGAATAGCACCAATTTGGCAATAGTTTACTGGGGCCATATAAGCCACTAGATCAGGGTTGATAGCCACAGTGATGATAATGATGGCAACATTTTCAATCAATATCAGCCTGGACCTTACCATTTAACAACTCAGTGCTCATGTGGGAGAAAATCTTGAAGTCTCGTAGCGGGGTGATTATCGCAGTGACATTGCCCAGCATACTGCCCATTCCCAACAGCAGGAGCATGAAGAAGTACAGCAGTGACCACAGCTGAGATAATGGCATATTCTTGATGGCCTCACTGTACACTATAAAGGCCAGACCGGTCCCCTCTACTGCCTGAAACAGATGAAAGAGAGACAGTTTTTGACTTGAATGGAGTGGGGCTTTTACAGATTTTGATTTGGCCTCTTGAAAAGCCTTAGAAAACAGGCACAATTTGCTGTTGCAACAGAAGCAATCTCACAATGTTACTGATAAAGGGCCCACGTTCATCACAGAGAGTCATTTACCCTTGTTAAAGCCTTAAGAAATCACAAACTATTTGCCTAACTTGTCCTGTTTGGATACAGGGGATGCGGCACTATCTTCACCCACTCACCTCAACATAAACTGGCTATAGGCACAATTTTAAAATAACTATGTATCACATGACAATGAAAACAACATCACAATGTGAAAGAGGTCGCTTGTAGTGATGAACCTAGAGAGAATTATCACCCAAATCTGCAGCTCTGCTCAGCATTTTTTAATAGCTGCTCAAGGCGGCTGTTTTCTCAATGAAAAAAGCTTTAAAAACCCAACGTACTTTACTTGCTCAGCAGACAGACGCAGCTAGAGACTAGCTGCTGAACATAGTAAAGCATTGTGCAGCTAAAGAGTCAGATTTTTTTTCTCCTTGGAGTTGGTGGAGACCAAACCAGAGCTAAAAGGGAAAATATTGGCCTTACATTCAGCATACAGGCAGAAACACAACTCCAAATAAAAGCTAATGTCGCGCCATCACTGCTGTGTGTGTGTGTAAGTAAGGAAATAAATTTTCCATATCAAATTAAAAGGTGACAATGATATGCCAATTAAAATAATAATTCTTGACAAAACATATCAGCACAATATCAAATTACCATCCAATTCAATGACTTCCCTATTGCTACAATTCTGACCTCTGGATTGATATGTAGAATAAAAACTTCCACCAGACCAGTAACACCAACCTTACACTAAGGCAGTAAAGCATAACACACTACCGCTAAATGACAATGACATTTGGATCTGATTTCATTAATGCCAAATAAAGGAGATGCCCTAGTGGGTTATGGATTTAAGGTTCTGACAACAGACAGGATTTTTGTTGCATTTAATCCCACATCTCTCTCTCCCCTTATCATGCTAAATGAAGCACTTATTCAGGCAAAAACAAATTAGCAACTGTTGGTCCTTGAAACACACGTAATTTCTGGTTACTTTGCCTTGCCTTCTAAAGAAACAAAAGTCCTTTCCACAGTGCTTTACACTTTTGAGATACTTCCAGTGCTCTTCTGACAAAAATCATAAAGCTTTAGATGGCTGGTGTCGTTCCTTTTTTTTTTTTCAAAAGGGCCAAGAAAATGATGGCAATGATAATATAAAAAGGTAGTAGGGCAGCCTTGTCTAGTTCAGTCCTTGTTAAGTGTTGTCTTGTTTACTGGATCAAATATGTGTTTTTGACACACTGTCTTTTAAATCACAACTGAAAGTTCAGCTTATTACTGGATTTTTCTCCAATAATTATTGAACTGTTCCTATTTATTTATTTTCTCTCTCCTACAATCTGAGTGAACAATTGTATTCATATTATGTTCATAATTGTAAATATTAGTGCTTTAAGTGTATATCACTATAAAACAGGTTTAACGATGATGAACATACGGTGTCTAGTTCACTTTCGAGGTTACACTTTTCCAGTGTGTCGGCCAGTTCAGCAAACTGCTCCGGGTATGTTGTATTCAGCTTCTCAATCATCACAAAGACATTGTCCATGGTGATACTGTCCTCTGCTAGATTAAAGGAATTCAGCAGCAGTAAGCGTGTCCTGGAAGAGGGGGGGGGAGAAAGGACTATTACATAAAGACTACAATACCTTAACCCGGCCTTCACCCAGAATAATAACCTCTTGCAATGTCTTTTACTACTTGTTGAGTATAGTTCAGTATCACATCAGTACCAAACATACAAGGTCGTTTGGTGTGAATAAATTTAACCTTAAAATGTGAACAAATGTCAATTTTGGGGTTTTAGGTTGAGAAATCAAGTCACAGTGTTTTCAGATGGAGATATATTAGTCAAATAGATATTTAAAATCAAATTCTTGGCTATATCTATGGACCAAAATCTTTCTTGAAATTGTATATGTTATACAAAGACAAGAGTCCAAAGGAAAATTTTCAGCAAAGCAATGTATATGTGAGGGTTTGTGTTTTTCTGTTTCATTTCAATATATTCTTTGTTTTTTCAATTGGTGAAAAATAATCAATTAAAAAATAATAATCTACGAAATACTCAACAGACTAATATCCCATTCACACACAATGATGAGGGTCAAAGAGTGAGACAGAGCGAGAGAAAGTGTGTTTTCATTAATGTATAATTAACCTGAAAATACATTAGCTTAGAATGAGCCCTTTTATATCTACATAGGGAGTGGGTCCACTTGCCTGAACAAACTATCCACCTTTCAAAAACCCCGCTACAACATATTTTTAAATGGATTCATCAAAATCATCTCCTGGATAGATATCGAGCAAACATTATTCAACTTGCAGACCTCCCATAAATCACCTCCACCCTTATTTTCCACCTTCTCACCCTGAAAAACCTGATATTTAACTTAACCAAACCATTCAATTTCAGATGGACAAATAAAGGCATCACACATCTTAAACACAGATTCTCTTCCCCTCATTTGCACATCCAGAACACACAAATACATACCACAAACCCCTCTTTCATTGTCTCAATCTCCTTCCTTTGTGTATCTTTAACATCCCATGAACCATGCTTTTGTAACTGCAATTTGCCATAATTTCCATCTGACATCCAGCAGCGGCTTACAATTACCTCCATATAAGAAAAAGGGGGAAAAAACAAAAACAAACAAATAATAAAACCCACTAGTGGACTAGCTCTCTCCTGCGAGGTCTGACGTCAACCCCATGTGGGAAGATGGGCAGCAACATCTTCACTGCCCAAGCTCTTTGGAAAAAAGTGAATAATTAAATAAACAAATAATACTAAAAGTATGTATTCTTTGCCTTCATCTCCTTCCCTTGTAGCTGTTGTTTAGTGCATCCTCTTGTCTGACACATGTTGCCTGGAGTTACAGTTTCATTACAACCCCCTACACCTGGAAAAACCACCATCTTTTAAAAAAAATAATTTTAACTTTATCTATCCAAAGTATAATCCCCCCTTACAACTTCTTTTTCCTCCCTTTTGTATCTACCCTTACATACTCACAACCACGTATTCATAAATACCACATACAAACCAATTATGCATATGCATATAAACATGCTGAAACCAACACAGCTTCTCCACTATTGTTTACAGCCTCATGGTATCACTGATAGTGTATTGTCTTATTTTGTATTAAAGTCATGTATCTTGCTTTGTTCTGTCTCTTTTTGTCTCCTTTTCAATGCACCAATAAAAAAAAACAAAAAAAACAAAACAATGGAATGACACACATGCATCTGCATACTGTTTAAAGGCGCACACATGAAGTTTCACAGGCATGCACACAGGTGTAAGGGTACACTCCCATATACACATAAGTACAAAAACCCACACCTCTCCAGACAGTTCTCGTAGTTGACAGTGGCCTTGAACCCATAGATGGCAAAAGTGACAATGCTGGCAAAGATGGAGGTTCCACTGTTGATGAGGGACACAACAATGGCCTGCCTCTCAAAGTTGTTGTTGTACTGGTTGTAGCTGGCAAAAGCTATGAGGGACCCAAAACCCAGACCCAGAGAGAAAAAGATCTGAGTGGCCGCATTGATCCATGTTGTAGGGTTGGCAAGCTGTTCCATCTACAGTTTGGACACACACGCACACACACACACACACACGCACAAGCACAAAATATTACATTTTTAGAATTTATATTACAAAATACATACATTTTACTTTTTTACATTTCTTACTTCCTGCAGGTGTTTTTGGAGCTGTACAGTCTGGATCTGTGGCTGCAGGCCGTCTACTGCCCCCATGTTCCTGCTCCACACTCACTGCTGCAGTTATTATTAGTCTGATTATTATGTTGTCTCTCCTCCTGCTCTCTCTCCCCTCTCCCCCTCTTTTTTCCCCTTTCAACCCAGATGGCTAGAGGCAGATGGCGGCCCACCCAGAGCCCGGTTCTGCTCCACCTGTTAAAAGGGAGTTTTTCCTCACCATTGTTACCAAGTGCTGCTCATGGTGGGAACTAATGGGTCTCTATGGTAAATTGTGTGGCGCTATATAAATAAAATTGACTTGACTTGACTTAAATACACTCTTTAAATAAAAACTTTATATTGGAAAATGTCAACAAACCCCACTGCGCAGACACCCCAAACAACCTAAAAATAACATATGGCCAGAATCAACTATGTCTATTGCCAAATCTCAAACCCACCTCACCTTGGGTGTGAACATGTATTTGACACCATTAATGGCGCCATGAAGAGTGAAGCCCCGGATCAGGTAGATAAAGAGGACCACATATGGAAATGTGGCTGTGAAGTACACAACCTACAGATGGAGCCAAACAGCAAAGTTAGGGTTAAAGTTCAAATTAATAACTTGATCTTAAAAGTTGTTAGCTACAATTCAGTAGTCAGCCTATCAGTGTGTATCCTCCCAATATTTTCAATTTGAAGAACTTACCTTTCCAGTTGACTTTACTCCTTGGACAATGAACAGGTAGGTAATCACCCATGCAAGCAGGAGGCACAGTGCCTGGCCTGTATGAATGCCTCCATACTCTTCAATAGAAGAAGAGATGTCCAGTGTTTCCCTGTAGAAGAAGTACTGGGTGGGTGTAGCCCTTTCACACTCCTCTATAGGTCCTGTCCGGTTGGAATTGATGGGGCATTCTGCCCAGGGCAGGACTGACTGGGATGGGAGTGAACACAGAACAGTATAGTCATGTTACCTTACTGTCCAATTGTGATCCATAACTTGTATGTATGTATATAGTATCTGCAATTGAAAATTATAGTAGTTTGTTAATTAGCAGCTCACTTGAAATGAATGAAAGAGGTACCAGAAACTCCATGCATTGATGATGTTGTAATAGAGACACAGGTAAAGGGATGTCACAACACTAGCAAGACCTAAAACAAGAGAATAATACGAAAAAAATCTAAATCATAAAACATTACAAAAGAAAATGTATTTCCCATTTTACATATTGTACATCCACCTTCCATCCATTAACTTATGATACTTCCAAGTCAGTTTATCCATGTGAGTCAACCAAAACCCATGTTTTTGAGTTAGGCCCATTTATTTGGTGTAACAGAATTGAAAAGTAATGCTTCACATGATGGAACCATTACTCCGTGACCAGTTACAATAGTAAAAATTAAATCAAGCTAACTTAATAATCTGTGAGGACAAAAGTGGGGTGCAAAAACTGCGACCACACAAAGTACCAGTAGCATTAGCATTTTACTGACCCGCTTTCCCATCACATGTTGGCTGCACACACACATCTCCCAGCCTCATAAAATCCAACATGCTTTTCTTTTTCCACATCCAGAAAGGCAAATTGCCCACTCATCTCTGCTCCATCTGTGTACAGTGAGGAGTGTCAAAACTGCATTGATGCACAGTACCACAATTACAGTCCATTAGTGCCATCAGAACTTACCCACTCCTCCCAAATAAGGGCTGATGGCAGTCCATGCCCCGATGCTGCCAAGACTCATTTTCTGACCAATAGCAAGCTCCAAGTAGAATAAGGGAATGCCCTCCAGAAACAGCATGAGGAAGTATGGAATCAAGAACCCCCCTGACGGTGGAAATGTAGTTGTACTTAAGTATCTCAGAAAAATGCAGAAAACAAAACTAAACAAAAATGTCTGTTGCTGCTAGTCTAGAGATTCATTTTTTGTACAGGAAATAGGGTGCATCTAACATCCCTGCAATAAATCTTTGTACATCTTTATTATTAATTAATTATTATTATAATTATTAATTATTATTAATCTTTATTTGTCATTCTACAACACAGGGTTGCACAATCTCACCGATACCCCAGATGATCAGTAGATGGGCGCCAATGATGTACTGAGTGGTTTTTATCACCTGCTGCAAAGCCCTCCTGTGCAGATCCCATGCCAATTTGTAATGTTTCCTGTCAGAATGCTTGACAAGAACTTGGCTTGGGAATTTCGCTTTCTTAACCATGACAGGTTCTAGGTCCTCCACTCAGCACCGGAGTGGAGGAATTGTACTGCCGATCCCAGCTGTCTGGGGTCTCTTTGTGAGGAAATCCAATATCCAATATCAGTTTCATGGGGATAGATTGTATTGAATGCTGAGGTGAAATCATCAAACAGCATTCGGATGTAGGTGTTGTTATCATCAAGATGTGTGCATCCTCTGTGGATCTGTTGGTTCTGAAAGAAAACTGGTGAGGTTCCAGGCTGATTGGGACGTTGTTCTTGATGTGCTGGAGAACCAGTTTCTCAGAGCACTTCATCAGAGTGGGGGTGAGTACCACAGGGCGGTAGTGGATTAGACTAAACACTGCAGACTTCTTATGTACATGGATGACAGAGGCTGTCTTGAAGCAGGTGGGAACATTTTGGCTCAAAACACTGGATCGCCTGCCATATGTCTTTGGTGTTGTGGTCTCTCTCCAGTCTCTCCTGATGTCTCTGATTTGCCTCCTTAATGCCAGCTTTCTGTCACAGTTCAGCTTCACCCTCCCAGTAACTTTCCACTCTACCTGTCAGCCACTCCCTCCTCATCAGCCCAACTCCTTTCACCTGTCCACTCACCTGCCGGCAATTACCAATCAAGCCACTACATATAATCCTGCCTTTCTCACACTCATTGTCAGATTGTTCTATGCTCTCATGCCAGACTTTTCAGCGCTTATCCCCGGACTGATTTCCCATTGCTGACACTGCCTGCCTTGGACCTTCCCGTTTTGCCTGACTCCCAGTAAACGCACCTGCCTTCTGTTCCCGTTTCGGATTTACTCTGTCTACTGTTTCTACGGCCGCTGTGTCTACGGCCACAGCTTGTCCGGAGTCCATTTTGTGTGCATTTATATGTACCTGCTGAACTCTCCATTAAAAGTCTTCATGTACTATTCTTTGGGTCCTGTGTGCTGCACTTGGGTTCGTACACCACCCGTTACACTCTGTCTCACTTTGGCAGTGTTGTATGTTTTCTTGTCACCTGATAGAAGGGCCCTCAAGTCTCCATTCTTCTAGGCTGCTGTAGCTTCATCTGTCCACACTTAAACTGCTTTTTCTGATGGTTTGACCCTTTCAATCAGCGGGAAGTAAGTTGGCAGGAGAAGCAGGTAATGTTGTCTGATATGCCAAAGTGTGGGCAGGAGAGGGCTTTGTAGCTGCTGTTAGGGAAAACATATTTCAGGGTATTTTTCCCCTGGTGGGGGTGTGGACATGTTGGTGGAATTCAGTTAAAGCTGTTCATCCGGTTGTTTCATCATGTGACTGCTGATGACCTTATACAGTTCTTGTAGTGGGTTTTTTTTTTTTTTTTTTAATATTTGCGTCAGGGGTAAACAGCAACAACAAAAACACTGGTGAATTCTCTGGGCAGATAATATGGTCTTAGAGTCTTATTTCATCCATTTTATTATCCTGCAACCGAACACTAGCCAATGCGAGGTTTATCTTTACAAAGAAAGTTTCTATTGTTTTAGCTTCAAATGTTTTTCTGACCCCATTTACAATAATGAGGGGAATACTGACAGAATATTAAACACCTTGGTATAAAGTGTCAGTCCAACCTTGAATGAACAAAAATAAACCATGATCTCTCTGATAGTTAGGCTTTGAGTGCAGAGCTATTGCAATACATTATACTGATGTGCCTGAAACTGGTTACTCAGTTTATATATTTGTATATATACATGTGGTACATTTATTCAAATCCAAGTGATACATCTAGCGCACTGACTTCAACTTCTTGTAAATCAAGACTATATGACTCAATATTATATTTCACACTACAAATATACCTCACTGAGGGTGTGGAATGCTGAGAATTAAAGAAACTAACATTTAAACAGATAAAACGTATCTAATGATCAAGATTGATCACAGTAGACAAAAACATAAGGGCCTGTGTATTTATGCTAGAGCTAAATGGGTAATATTGCAAGAGCAGTCACAATGCTAGCTTGTTAGCAGTCCATTTTTTGTTCTTGTAACTGTTTGGAGATTTCCTGGTTCCAGGAAAACCCATTGGATCAAGGTGAGTGGAGTAGTGCAGCTGAGGTTGTGTTTATGCTGATCAGACAGGGCAATGCAGTTTGGTACTTGGCATGTGTTTTGACTGGTGCTTGTAGCACCTCTTTTTGCTTGGGCTGACTATTGTTTGAAAATGTTCAATACTATATAATACATAATCTATAACTAATATATATAATTTATAATTCCAGAGTTTCAGTACCAATACCAAAATGATACACTTCCTGTGAAATGTTCATTTAGTTGTCCCTGTCAAATCTTGAGAGCAGGCTATCACATGTCTCCACTGGTTTCCTGCTTGGAAGTTACACATGCAGGACAGTAATTACAGAAGATATGTGCTCATTGTTCAGAGATCCATGCATAGGACCAATAAAGACATAACAATTTTTCTATCTAAACAAATCATATCTACTCTAGACACCTTCGTGCCAGTTTCATGAGAGTATCTGGCAGTGGTCCTTAATATTCTTACCTGTACTGTACGCTACTGTTTTGTCCTTACGGATCCCCACAGGAGGAATACACAGTATAAAAGCAACTCCTCATTCTCATTTACATGCTGAGAAATTTTTATACATTGTAACAAAAGGTTTTGTGACCAACATATAGAGCATATAAGCCCTTTATTAGCTACATCTGTGTTTACAGACAGTACATGTTATCTTTCTTGGTATAATTGTACTGTAGGTGTACTTAGCAGAACTAGTAAATTGAAATTTAAACACTTTGTTTGCTAAAACGTAAAACACAGGTATTGTACAGGAAGTGTGACTTGGAACAAATAGTGCTTCAAACAAACAAAACTACATTTTAAAAGAATTGAGTAAAGCATCTGACAATAATATCACCTCTCTACTGTAAATAGCAATCGTGTCTGTTGAACAGTTGTGCAACAGGTTTGATATAGTCCTCTTTAAGGAGAAAAAAACTAAATTTCAACTAAAAGAGTGGACCTGATCGACTAGATTCAAATACATATACCACAATATATTATTGTATATACGTCCTTGTATTTTAATACAGAATCAAAGCTGGCCTCCCTGGTGTGTCTTTGCAAGAAAACAAAGGTTTAAATTCTTAACATAACATCCACCTTTAAATGATGTATTTATGTAATATTTCATCTCTTTGTTCCCTCTGCCACTCCACAGCTCACCTATTTTTCAAAGATATATCCTCATTAATTATTATAATAGGGTATTCTGCTTTTATTACAGTAAGTCTAATAAAAAAAAATATTTTTTTTTTACTGTTGTGTATTGTCTCTTATCACTTCACTACGGTGCAGCAGCTAGGGTGTAAAGTCTGTAGATAGGCTACATACTGTATAAATCTCTAATTATTCATTTGCAGAGTTACTTCCTGCTTCTACCCTAGTTTATGACTTGGAATTAGTTTATTGCTAGTTTCAACTTTGAGTCAACTTTCTGTGTAAAAACAACTCAATCAGTTGGATAAGGATTCGTTTGGAAATTTACCGCCAGAAGCAGCCCACCTGCATGACTCAGATTATAGGCAGCAAGTCCATAAACCAGTGGACAACATGTTGCACTGTATCAGACATACAATGAAGCACAATGTAAAGGCTGAACTACCCCTGAGAGCACCTTTGTGTAAGAATAACACTATACACTCTTTACACTGGCACAACACACTGAATGATGAGACAACACTGGATGCAATACTGAGGTCCAGCTGTGAGAACAAGTGAACTGGTCTCACTTTTTAAAATACAAATGATTTTATGTGTATGAATAACATCACCTCACGCATCTAACCACACTATATGAAGGCACAGCTTTAGTTAAAAATGAACTTGTCATCGTTCAGTGGAGTTATGTTTGTATGTGTGTGAGTGGTCTACAGTCTGGGCTCAGTCACTTACCTCCACCGTGCATCTGACAGAGGTATGGAAACCGCCACACGTTCCCCAGTCCCACTGCATATGATACACATGCCAGCACAAACTGCCTGGGGTTGTCCCAGTTGGGTCTTGCATCTTTTCCCATGTCCGCGTCCTGTGAACGTCTGCTGGTTTGTGCTCAGCGAGTCAGTGCGACAGCAGCGGAGTGGATGAGGCTGAGGCTGCGTGTCACCGCGCGCCCTGCCGTCACTTTATATGCGCCCTGTGATTGTAATGTGGTCAGTCTCAAGAGGAGGGTCTTCTGGCAGGAGAATGCTTGGTTTTGTGTTATTAAATGACTACACCTCCCATGAGGCCTTCAATTTAGAACGCTGTAAAAGATTCTTGGGATGTGTAGTCCTTGAATGATAAAACAAAGCTACATCTGTTAAGTAAGGTGTTAAAATATCACTGTCGAGTACAGCTCATATCCTAGTATTTATGTAAGTATAGGAGCAGAGACGTATTTAGCTTGGATGTATATAGAGTGTTTCAGTTATCACATTTCACATTTATGTCTATGGAATTAATCCTCTTTGAAGAAATGACCCACGCTGTGAGGCCGAGGCTGCTGTCAGTCAAACTAACTGCGAGGCGGGAGGGACATGGAAGATAACCCAGGTGAATGTTTAATTGTACAGGCTCTAACCCGACAATACTGTGTCTACTGGGGAAAGTCCAAGCCTAACTTGTCTACAGCTGAACCTGACCTGACAAAAAAATACTATTTTCATTAACTAACCTACTTTTCCAGGCCAACAGCTTTCATGCTGACGTTTGGATTTTAGATCCCCAGCCTTTCTGCAGGCCATATCCATGGGCTACATTTAGTGGTTTGTTTTTATTGTGCTTTGAGAAAATTAAGTGGTTATGTAACTATCACACTGTAGAACCTGAAGTGTGCCCATGGAATAATCATAGACTTTTACAGTGTCACATTATATATCAAGTAATATATTGAGCAATTAAAACTATTATATAAAATTAGTGCAAAAAAATACTAGTTAGTAATTATAATCACTTATTTCATTCCACTATTTTGTATTTAAATAAGGAATTAATAATTGAATTTACATTTGCATAATTATTTTTAATTAGGCTTTTAAATTTTACTTTTGCTTGTTCCATGGATTAATATCTGTATCATATTCTCACAATTCATTTCTTTCCAGCTTTAAGATTTACAGTTTTCATTTTGAGATCATTTTAAAGACACCTCTCTTTATTTTAAAGATGTGTACAGTAAGTGGTAGCAATTTGGGTCCAGCCCCTACAGCCAGCAACAGGAGCTCTGATTGGCCAGCTGTTGTGCTGAAAGTGATGAGCATCAGTTGCACATAACATGATTTAGAAACTGTGCAGGATCCAGTATTAAGTATTAATGTCCCTGAGCAAACACTGAATCCCAAATTGCTCACAATGGCCTGGCCAGCGCCCTCATGGTAGCTCCGCTGCCAATGGTGTGTGTATGAATGGGCAAATTATAAAGCACCTTTCATCAGCCCCTCCATTTTCACCATAGATCCTACCTTACAGTAATACATAATACCTCTTTTTTTCTGGTAAAGATGGCAGGTAAGAACATTTATTTGCATGGCTAAATGGCATAAGATTTTTTTTCTGATTTTTCAAAAATAATTGAACTAGTTGTATCTATCCATCTATTTCTTCTTACAACACAATGGATGTGAACAGCGCTTTAAGTATCAGAAAATTCTACTTGAAGAGCTCAAAGGCCACCTGTCATTCTCGAAACAATGTCCAGGTTCCCCTTTTCATTGAAACTTCTCTCTCCTTAAGAAACTGTCTCAAAGAAAACTGTGATTCACTGCCATGCAGGTCACCACGACTCTCAGATGGAGCTGGTTGTGTAATGGGCCACGTGTGGTTTCTTGCTGTGTCCCACTTAACTGTTGCTAAGTCCACCATACATGAGAGACCATTTTGTCAGGGTCAGTGTGGGGCCAATAGGCTTAGTATTTAGGACTGTGGGGTGTATGACAGTGATAGAACAAATAGAATGAACATGTACAATATGAGTTATCGCTATACAGTGGGAAAAATACTGGTCCAGCTTTAACGCAACTTTAAATATGAGAAGGGAATCAGGGTTCAAGAGGTTAACGCTGCACTGTAGCCCGGAGTCTACTCTGTTGAATAAGCACATAAGGAGCTAGCCCTCAAAATAATTCAATTAGTCTGGTTTCAGTAATCTCTCTTGACAGACTCTTCATGCAGAATGAAGACTCTGTTTGATTCCAGTTAGGACAAAAACATATCTTGACAGTCAAACACTGTCAAATTATTACTGGGTGGAAGAGGTGCTACAAGAACCCTTAAGCAGAGATTTAACAGGGACCTTCACAGGAAGACCCCATCAGGGCTGTGTATAGTGTAAAAGCTCTGTAGAGCTGCAGTTGGGTGATGTTCTAACTAACATTTTCACATTTGTCATTTGACTATATGTTATATTTATATTTTAAATCACAGATTTTTTTAATTTACATTTTTACACTTTAATCTTTGTGTCCAATGAGTTTCATGACTTAACAAAAATGAGGAAAAAAATGTTTAAAATATGTGTGTAAATGACACATTGTATGTACAGTACATATAGCTGTAACTGCATAAAGTTAAGTTTAGCCAAATTTCCCCAAATTGGGTTTTTATAGATAACCAGGTATTTTTCCAGCACAGGAGTACTGGTTGGTTTTAGGGACTACACTGTATAACAGAGGGTACATATAAAATATACAAAGTGCAGTAAGTTGGGGTGAGGTGGGAGTTGAGGGTGTGGGGGTCAGTAGGGGCACAACTATATAGCATTATTATGGGGGCTTATAGTATTGCTTCAGAATACACTCTTCTCCCAATAAGAATGCTGGAATCAGTCAAGGCATCTTATTTGTCATTTTGCAACACAGGGTTGCACAATGAAATTGAAGTTGTAGTCCCTTCATGCCACATACATTGGGTCTCGTCTGGTCTCGGAAGCTAAGCAGGGTCGGGCCTGGTTAGTACTTGGATGGGAGGCCGCCTGGGAATACTAGATGCTGCTGCTTACACTGCGACCCCCCCACTTCGGACAGTCGGATCACCTTTGTTCCTCACCTCCAAATATTCACCCCTCATCAACCGTGTCAAGCCATTGTGGACAGACTCTGTACTCCAGGACAAGTTTCAACACAGACTGGAGTATGTTTGCTTCTCAGGCCACCTGTGGCTCACACATGGACATTAACAACTATACTTCCTTGTTGTTATGGATTATATCACCACCATCATCGAGGGTGTCACAACAGAGAAGCAGAACACCATGTACTCCAACCAGAAGCCATGGATGAGCAAGGAGGTGCGGCTGCTGCTAAAGGCCCGATCGGAGGCAGAATGGTCGGGGAAGTCGGGGAGTTCGACCGCTAAGTCAGGGAAGTCGAGGGAGACTCGGGAGATTGGCCGAACGGCCTCTGGGTTTCCTTCCCCGAAGCCTGAGAGTCTGGTGGCTACGAGGACCTCCCAGAGCCAAGCGGGTACTCCTCCGCAGGGAACTCCTCAGCCCTGGCCTCTCCAACACCTCCCGGCCTGCCATCCGCTTCACTGCCTCTCCATAATCCCTTTTGGGAGCTCTCCTCCAGTCAGCATGCATACATACCAAGGTGTATGACAGTTCGTAAAGTTCCTCTTTGCTGAGTCTCATTTTTAGCCAGAGCCTTCTGTCATGGGGGGGGGGGGGGGGGGGGGGGGGGTAGTAATGGGTTGGTAGGGGTAGGACCCAATTGCAGAGAGGAGAGGAGACCGGCAGGTATGGTGTGAAGAGTTTATTCCAAAAGGTGAAACACAAACTGGGTGGTGAGGCAAACAGAAAATCCAGAGTCCAAAGCAGGCAGGTGACAAAAGCAGGTAATCCAGGGACAAGGCACATGGGAACACAGCACAGACAACCAAGGAACAGGAACACAAAACATTGGAACAAAGGAACAGGAAACAATGATCTGACACTAGACAAAGAAAGTGGCCGGGTATATATAAGTGACTGATTAGTGATCAGAGGCAGGTGAGTGAACAGGTGAAAGGAGTGAACTGATGAGGAAGGACTGGCTGACAGGCAGAGAGAGGAGTGGAGACGTGTGTAGATGGGTGGGGCAGTCAGGTGATGGGAAGTCAGGAAAGTCTAAGGGCATCTGGTGGAAGGTGAGGGAATGGCAGGTGAGGGGAACAGAGAAGGAGTCTATGGCCCAAGGGCAGTGAGCAGAAGTGAAGGCAGGGAAAACAGTGACAGATAGTAGGGGCAAGAAAGTGACAACAAACAAAAAGGAACAGATCATGACAGCACGTGTACTGACAGAAACTAGCAAAAGAGAACATATTTCTCCAATATTAGCTTCTCTGCACTGGCTCCTGTAAAATCCAGAATAGAATTTAAAATCCTCCTCCTCACTTACAAAGCTCTTATTGGTCAGGCACCATCATATCTTAAAGAGCTGATAGGACCGTATTACCCCACTAGAGCACTACGCTCACAGAACGCAGGGTTACTTGTGGTACCTAGAGTCTCTAAAAGTAGAATGGGAGCCAGAGCCTTTAGTTATCAAGCTCCTCTTCTGTGGAATCAGCTCCCAGTTCGGGGGGCAGACACCCTCTCTTCATTTAAGAGTATGCTAAAAACGTTCCTTTTTGATAAAGCTTATAATTAGGGCTGGCTCAAGTGAGCCCTGGATCATCCGTTAGTTATGCTGCTATATACTTAGACTGCCAGGGGATTTCCCATGATGCACTGAGCTTCTCTCTCATCTTTTCTCCATCCATACGCATTCTTATCCCACTAATACATGTTACTAACTCCACATCTTCCCTGTAGTTTTGTGCTTTTGCAGTTATTATTATTAGTCTGATTTGTAGTCTGTCCTGCTCTCTTTCTCCCCTCTCCCCCTTTCTCCTCCGTTTTCAACCCAACTCGGTCGATGCAGATGGCCGCCCACCCAGGTTTCTGTTAAAAGGAATTTTTCCTCACCACTGTCACCAAGTGCTTGCTCATGGTGGGAACTGTTGGGTCTCTGTGAATAATATTTTAAAGAGTATGGTCTTGACCTACTCTATGTGAAAAGTGTTTTGAGATAACATTTGTTATGATTTTGCGCTATACAAATAAAATTGACTTGACTTGACTTGACTGGACCACGAAGGTCCAAATGCTGATTCAAAAATTTCCTGGCAAATACTACATCAAGAAGACAAAGGACCATTGCAAACAAATCTATGAAAAGGTTATTGAAAACAAATAATCAGAAGTAGGATACAAGTCAATTTATTTAAAGATAATAAAGATAAAAATAAAGATAATATTTTATATGTCAACCCAGTCAACCTTACAAAGGACCCATGACTTTCAGTACATGTCCCCTTAACAATCACCAACAACCAGATATTTCAAAAGACACCAGCAGTCAGTGCTCAATACAAAACACACAGTTTGCCTAACAATAAATGATCTCAACAAAAAAAAAACTCCTCTTCAGGGTCACAGGAAGCAAACAAAAATTCTCAGTTTGAAACTCAGTACAATAGTTGGCCAACTTAAATAAATCCATGTGATGCCTCTTGGGTCTAATAGACAAGCTTAGTGATTCTCCAACAACTCCGGAGTTACCACCTGTAGTCCGGCCAGTGTTGTGCTGTCGGCTCAGGGAGCCGCCATCAAACGCTTTCAGTTTTTGACCGTAATCCTTCCTCTGAACGCCGAGTTTCTTTTTATCTGCAGCATCAGACATTTTTATAAGATTTTGGAGGTTTTTCCTCCAAAGTCCTAGTTGCTGCAGCCTACTCCGTCACCTTGGTTGCTCCCCCTTCAGCTCTGGCAAACCAATCATTGCTGGTTGACATAATAACGCAGCACTACTGTTGCAACAGCGCAGGAATGTTGCAACAGACAGCAGATTTAAAAACTCTGGTATACTGCAAAAAACAGAGAGACTTACCTAGCGGTGATAGGATTAATCGGCATTGAGTGAACTTGTTTGGCGAGGGCCTGAACGTAAGGGCAATCATTTATATGTATAAGTCTCACACTCCAGCTGTAAGGTATTGAATGATTTGTGGTAAGTGCTTACTCCTTGTGACTTGAAGAGGTATATGTTCAAATAACAGCCGGACCCCATTGAGTTAGATTTAGGTCACCTGAACCACTTGTTAGATCATTTTGTCACACATCATTAAAATTGAACAGATTCAAAAAGTTGGCGAATGCTTGTAAGTCATATTTTGCTGGAGCAAGTAAATTTGCATCAACAGTACATCCTTAGCAATACCATTGGCTATGGGTCATGATAAACTGGCTTTTAAACAACACATATATGCATAGAGACCCAGCTGTGCTAAGAACTTCTGATAATATTCAGTATAAACATGATTACTCAAAGGGGTTACTATATATTTTATGCTAAGCTCACACCAGAAAAAGCAGCAGTGGTGACAGGATTAGATTCTCTTTATAACTTTCTGCCAAATCTGATGCTGACCTTATTTCTCATCCTGACATACTTTCCCCACTGGTCATACGATTAATTGCATGTTGTCGACATATAGCATAAATCTCTAGGGTGCAAACAACCAGCACTGTAAAGAGTGTGGGGGGGCAGGGGGGGGGGGGGAGGAAGCGCTGACCTCTCTTCCCTTGAGTTTGGCTGGCTCACACAGCTGCTTTTGAAATAATTACTATCAAATAACAGATAGGGCACTTCTAAAAAACTGTAAAAAACATATTCATTATCTGTATATTGGTACTTACTACTTATTGCACTTCTGGTTGGATGCTAAATTGCATTTCATTGCTCTGTACTTGTACATGTGTAATGACAATAAAGTTGAATCTATCTATCTTTCTATCTAATCTTAAATTAGTATTTGACTGCACTATAGGTCCTGATCTGTGTGGCAAGAACCTGATGGGAGTCTCAAGTGTTTAGCCTTCTGCTCTGCCCTGCTGGAGGCCATGTGATGCTATGAACGCAAGGTGCAGCTGCATAGCAGAGAAGAATCTGTTTGCCTTGTTTCCCACAGACAGGGCAACTTTTTGTCCTAGATACATCCCCCTGTTTCAGATGCTGTGTTTATTTGGGATTTCGTCACAGTTCTGGAAAACTCTCTGAAGTGAAGTGAGCATTTCTCAAGAGGGGTGCTGTAGAGCAGCCTGGCTGGCAGGGGGGGCAGCTGAGGAGACATGTTTTGTCAACAGACATGGAATTTTACAAGGAGGCCAATACTGTGTCCTGTTTCCATAAACCAGAACAGCTTCTCTGCAGTATAGTGGCCTTTTAGACACTCAACCCAAAAAAAGAGGGACAGCTGCGGCTGGTCAAATGCTGAAATAATTGCAACATCCTCCCTCTTTCCAGTGGATAGGCATCATATTGCAACAGGCTATGCCACCCACCTGCGTTGACTTCCTATCAATATCTCCACTGTGTGCAATGTTGCCACAAACAGTGTGTTAAAACATAATTACATCATATATATATATATAATTCCCTTGATCTTTGCTAAACAAGAGGCTGTGGCCCCTCCCTCATTACTTTTCCAGAAGTACACAAAATGATTAGCTAAATGCAAATTTTCAACCTGACAATCAACAAAAAATTAATTGTTAAGCCTCACTGGCTTCCTCTAGTCCTTTTATAAATGATGATGCATGATGATGCACGAGTGGATGAGAAGAACGTGATAACATAATTCTGAGCGGCTTTAACAGAGGCCTATCACCAACCATGCATATGCACTCAATCATATTTATGCATTGCGCTCTTTTATAAATATCATTGTAAAATTGCATTGTTTTCAACTCCCACACTGTAAACATTGTCAAGACGGAACCATCTTGGATATTTACAAAGACACCTGAACAACGCTCGTCTCTGTCAGTCATCGTATTATACCCTGCCTTGTACTAGATAAACACTTGTGATTGGTTAGCCTGATAAATCGGCAGAGAAATCAGTTTGAATGGGAGAGGGGCCAGACGTATCTGCCAGAACAAATGAAACATGATCTTGCAGATTCGTCTGGTTCCCAGGCTATAGCGTTTGTCAACCTCTCCTTAAATATTTAAAAGGGAAAGCATTGTTGCATCTTTCTCTCCCTTGTTTCATGTCATCTCACAACTATTGCTGTTTTAAAAAATGTTTAGACAGAAAGAAGGTTTGCAGGTAATGTAGTCAAGCATTTCAACTGATAAATGTCAAAGAGCAGTTTGTGACAAGCTACAAACTAGCTACAGAGTGTGCATTAATTTCAGTCCTGGGCAGGGATTTCATTTACTGTTTAGTTAAGTGAAATGACAAAGTAGAAGTTGTGTCAAAGTTGACATAAATAATTTTAATGTATATTTCAAATCAGGTTACAGTTGGCCATGCAGGGTTAATTACTTAATTACTTAATGGTAAAAACTTCCAAATACACTGGTGTGGCCATTTAAATAATACTTTAGTTGTACATGACTCAAAATGGTGTTACAAGCAAGAAATGAGCATTGAAATATACTGTATCTCAACCATAAAAACAGAAAGGCAAGATTGTGAAACCAAAAAAAAAAAAAAAACTATTATTCCTTATAGTGATATATTCACTCAACATCTCTGGTGGATCTCACACCCCTATACTGTCAAAATGTGACTTTTATTTTCATCTGTACAGGCAACTCAAGTTAGACCACAGACCCATCATTGCTGTATTCTGTCAGTGGTTGACGTTGGTCACTCATAGTGAGCCAAGTTAGGCATGAAGCAGCTAGTTTAGGTGAAGTTGTTAAACTACAGTATTAGGTTGAACTCAATGTTACAAGGACTTTCCTATAAATAAAAGTGGATCTGGATTCTGCTGGATTATCAGGAACGATGGTTGGTACTCTCTTTGGCTCTTCTTCTAGCTCGCTCCAGTTCAGCCATCATGGGTAGAGGACCCTCATACATGTTGGTCTTGATTGCTCTCAGCTTTTCCTGGTAGTCCTTTGGCAAGCCGTTCTGCTCTGCTCCCATCACAATCACCTGCAGTGGTTGATGAAGCTGAATATATTGACCTGTCCTGTCCTTAAACTAAAGTCCTGATTTTCTCATAAGCAATAACAGCCACAAATCTGTACATTTCTCCCCAACTCACTGTTGATGTTTTGAAACTTAGCTGTCAAGTGGTATGTGGACATTGACTAGTGGCCAGAAATTGAGTCCTGTGACACACACACACACACACACACACAGTAACACCTCAAAGCTATTAGTTTCTAATGGCTGAATTACAAAAAACTCTTATGAAAAAAAGGGCCGTGTCAGTCCTAATTTTAAGACATTAAAGTTTGGACTGACACGCTAACTTTAAAGTTTTTGGTCCGGGAAGTCTAGTAATTTGTTACTAATTAAAAAATTAGTGCTAAAAGTGGCCCAAAGTCTGAGAGAAGACAGAGGTCCAGAGGACTCCAGAAGCACTAATACAGGCAATAATGTGCTGCAGGTAATGTGCCACATTAAATGAGGGGCCGTTAAGGACATTATATAGAATTACAATGCATATATACATGTATTTTTCCTCTCATATACACATTTGAAACCAAACTGATTCACATACTATACTGAAAACCTCATATACACATACAAGTGAAATGCTTTTACAGTGGGTACGGAAAGTATTCAGTATTTAAATTTTTCACTCTTTGTTTCATTGCAGCCATTTGCTAAAATCAAAAAAGTTCATTTTATTTCTCATTAATGTACACTCAGCACCCCATCTTGACAGAAAAAAACAGAAATGTAGAAATTTTTGCAAATTTATTAAAAAAGAAAACTGTCTGAAATATCACATGGTCATAAGTATTCAGACCCTTTGCTGTGACACTCATATTTAACTCACATGCTGTCCATTTCTTCTGATCCTCCTTGAGATGGTTCTACTCCTTCATTGGAGTCCAGCTGTGTTTAATTAAACTGATTGGACTTGATTAGGAAAGGCGCACACCTGTCTATATAAGACCTTACAGCTCACAGCACATGTCAGAGCAAATGAGAATCATGAGGTCGAAGGAACTGCCCAAGGAGCTTTTAGAGACAGAATTGTGGCAAGGCACAGATCTGGCCAAGGTTACAAAAGAATTTCTGCAGCACTAAGAGCACAGTGGCCTCCATAATCCCTAAATGGAAGAAGTTTGGGACGACCAGAACTCTTCCTAGACCTGGCTGGCCAGCCAAACTGAGCAATCGTGGGAGAAGAGCCTTGGTGAGAGAGGTAAAGAAGAACCCAAAGATCACTGTGGCTGAGCTCCAGAGATGCAGTAGGGAGATGGGAGAAAGTTCCACAAAGTCAACTATCACTGCAGCCCTCCACCAGTCGGGGCTTTATGGCAGAGTGGCCCGACGGAAGCCTCTCCTCAGTGCAAGACATATGAAAGCCTGCATAGAGTTTGCCAAAAAACACATGAAGGACTCCCAGACTATGAGAAATAAGATTCTCTGGTCTGATGAGACGAAGATTGAACTTTTTGGCGTTAATTCTAAGTGGTATGTGTGGAGAAAACCAGGCACTGCTCATCACCTGCCCAATACAATCCCAACAGTGAAACATGGTGGTGGCAGCACCATGCTATGGGGGTGTTTTTCAGCTACATGGACAGGACGACTGGTTGCAATTGAAGGAAAGATGAATGCGGCCAAGTACAGATATATCCTGGAAGAAAACCTCTTCCAGAGTGCTCAGGACCTCAGACTGGGCCGAAGGTTCACCTTCCAACAAGACAATGACCCTAAGCACACAGCTAAAATAACAAAGGAGTGGCTTCGGAACAACTCTGTGACCATTGTTGACTGGCCCAGCCAGAGCCCTGACCTAAACCCAATTGAGCATCTCTGGAGAGACCTGAAAATGGCTGTCCACCAACGTTCACCATCCACCCTGATGGAACTGGAGAGGATCCCCAAATCCAGGTGTGAAAAACTTGTTGCTTCATTCCCAAGAAGACTCATGGCTATACTAGCTCAAAAGGGTGCTTCTACTCAATACTGAGCAAAGGGTCTGAATACTTATGACCTTGTGATATTTCAGTTTTTCTTTTTTAATAAGTTTGCAAAAAATTTCTACATTTCTGTTTTTTTTTTTTCTGTGAAGATGGGGTGCTGAGTGTACATTAATGAGAAATAAAATAAACTTTTTTTGATTTTAGCAAATGGCTGCAATGAAACAAGGTGAAAAATTTAAAGGGGTCTGAATACTTTCTGTACCCACATATACAACTGAAACACTATCATAAAAACTAGTGAAATCTTTTATATAGTCTACTAAATGCTTTCACACATACTAGTAAAATGTGCTCATACACAATTAAAATGTTCATATAGTATTTTAAAAACTTTTTATATAAATTAGTGAAAAGCATTCAGTTAATCTTACTATTGAAAAACGAATAGTTTTATATGAAGGATTTCAGTATGTTGTGTGAAAGCATTTCAATAACCAGGCCAATATGTTGATGTCAAAATGTGACTTTTATTTTGATCTGTACAGGCAACTCAGTAGGATTTGTGAGGCAGTTAGGTTACTGAAATCCTCTCACACAACATACTGAAATCCTCTCATAAAACATATTGAAATCCTCTCAAACACAGTGAAATGCTCTCATACAACATACTGAAATTCTTTCATATAAAACTGTTTGTTTTTCAATAGTATGATTAACTGTGAATGCATTTCAGTAGTTTATATAAAAGGTTTTCACAATACTATATGAGAACATTTTAACTCTATATGAGCACATTTTACTAGTATGTGTGAAACCACGTAAAAGATTTCACTAGCTTTTCTGAGTGTTTCAGTTGTGTATGTAAAAGCATTTCTCATATGTGTGTGAGGTTTTCAGTATGTGAATGAGTTTGGTTTCATATGTTTCATGTATGTGATAGGAAAACTACATGTATGTATGCATGCATGGGTAATTCTGAATAATGTCCCTAACGGCCCTTCATACACTGCATCAGCGTTTTGTAAAAATAGAGTGAGAATGAACTTTTAATCCATATTTTGATGGTGGCCTTTTATGAAGGACTAGTGCAGTGCCCATTGCTTGGCCTCTGGTATTAATGCTTTCTCGAGAACCACTCATCCAAACAACCTCACACTCAACACTTCACTTACTTGGGTCCTGAGCAATACACCTGCTATGACATTGTTGGGTCCCTGAGCAATGCTAGAGTCTACGAGTCATGTGTGTGCAAAAGCTCACACAATTATTTTATGGTCTCAAGGAGTCACTTTAAGTAAATCCTTGTACTTTTACTTTTACTGTGCAGTATTAATAATTTTACTTCAGAAACAAAGGTTTGAGTACTTATTTTACCACTGCCAAAACCAACATTCCGAGTTAGAGAAAGGGTGAAAAGCAAAGCTAGACATCGTTTTGCCTAAATCCACCCCTGAAAATCTCATCAAGTCGTGGCGACACGACCACCGCGGTTATAAAATAGACCATGGATTTAATTAGCAGTGCATCTTGCTGCAACTGAAGCAAATAATGCTCTGTCTTTCAAAGATAAACAACTATGAATACAAAACAAAGTAGCAGCCACTGACATCAATAATCACAGCAGAGAGTATCTAAAGAGGGCAATAATTTCATTTTTCTGGCATCATGATTAGCAGCATGACCAGCATCCCTCTACCACCATGAATACTCAAAATAAACACATAAATGGCTGCTTATTAATCCTTTCACTTAACACAAAATTGTAACAAATCCTAACAAATTTTACTGTGTACATTGGTACTCAAAACAACAAAACACACGCATTTTGCGCATGTTGAATAATTAAGTGCTGCGCAACACAACTTTTTTCTGATCCCAGAGAATATAACACAGTAACCTTTTAGTACCACTGCATGGAAACATTTTACAGCCTTTGAATTTCTTTACAGTATATATACATAGAGCTGAGTATTCCAATAGATTTACTTCAATACTTTAGACACTTGTCTACTTTCACATGTTGTGCTGCTGCTTGATGGACTAAAAACAGATCATAGATGCAGCGAACATGAGACTAAAGGAAGTTCACAAACAGTGCCTATAAATGTTGATAGACAACCCTGCAGTATTAATGAGAGAATAACACTAAACCTTACAACATATTATGTATTAATGAGAGGTGAGTGAGATCCTGCCATTCAAGTATACAGGTTCCTGGGCTCACTGCGTAACAGCCTAAATTATCTATTCATAAAGTTATTGTGTTTACAGACCCTGTCCCGGCCCTGCAGCCCAGGGCCTCCTCCAAGCCCACAAGGAATCTTCCCGTTTATCCCAATTAGCCACTCCGGGCCTGACTGCATCAATGATATGCCCTACCCGCTGCTGAGGTGAATGTATCAGTCTTACCCGTCTCAACAATAGTCCGCACAGCCATGAAGCACGACCACCACTCGCTGCACGCTTGTTTATGGAATGTTTTTTTAAACTGAACGTGTCACGTGTCCAGATTGTACCAAATGTTACACTGCACTTCCTTGGGTCCCCAGCAATAAACCTGCCAAGTATGAAGGAGGTCGGATGAACAGTTTGAGAGCTAAGCGAAGGTCAAACATACATAAAGACACAGATTCCTTGCTTTATAGATAGACTCAATTGGCTCACCAAGAAATCAAACTAATCCAATAACACTGGAGATAATGGTTTGCAGAATTGTATTTATCTTTTTTAATCTAGTTGAATTAGTTCCTTACACTCCCTGTGCAAGGCTGCAGGACATGACAATGTGCCTGGACATGTGCTCAGGAGTATTCAGACCAGCTGGCAGATGTGCTCAAAAACATCTTCAATGCCTCCCTGGTCATCCCTTCGTGCTCCAAGACAACCACCATCATCCCAGTGCCAAAAAAAGTCAACGTTGTCCTGCCTCAATGACTATCACCCTATAGCAGTCACACCAATCACACAGCCCCTCAAGAGGTCCATCTCCCCCACTCACTTGACCCCCTCCAGTTTGCATATCGCCCCACCAGGTCCAAAGGCGATGCCATTTATTTTGCCTGTCTCACCTGGATAACAAAAAACTTCCAGTGGTGATTGCCGTGTTTTTTTTTTTTCCTCATGTTTCCCTGTGCTTCCCTGTCTTCCCTGCGCACCTGTTTTGTGTCTAAAGCTCATTTGCACAACCCTTGTGTTTTCCTCCTTCTCCTGCTGCCTGCCTGCCCACCCCAGCTGTGTCTTGTTTCTTATTATATATCTGTGTGCATATATGTTCCTGAGTTTCCTTTGTCCTCTGTCAGGTCCTTGTCATTTGTGTGGTGTGACACCGATGATGTTCGTGTTGTTCCTGTTGGTCCTGGCTTCCCTTTGTGTGATTCAGTTTTTTTTTTTTTTGTTGGAATAAACCTTTTTGACCTTTTTGAGATTTGGTCTGCATTTGGGTCCTTTCTTTGCATGAAACGTGACAGTAACAGCCATATGATTATACAGTATGTGAAGATCCAAATATCACAGTAAATTTGAACCCTGTAATAACAGGGGGAACAAAATAGTGCACACTATGGAAGGCAAAGCTGTGACCACAAAGCTACGCGGTCACTCTGCATGCTGTTTTTCTCTCAGGCATGTTTGGGGCTCTCATGCGGCAAGAGAACAATCTGGCAGAGCTAACAAGCTGTCAGATCTGTAAAATGTAGCATGGCAGAGGGGGTGGGTCATGATTGTTTTGACGTGTTGATGGTGTGAGCAGACTGATCCCTATTCCAGATGCTTCAGAGAGAGAAATGGGTAGGAGTAAATACGTGATGATGCCCCTGACCTGAGCCATGAACATATTCTTTGTCTTCCTAATTCAAAACAACAACATTAAACAACCATGTTTGACATCACACAGAGTGAGAAGGGCCCAAAAAGGGGCATTTACAATGTCATGCATGGGGACTGGTTATAATTTCACACATCCTTATCCTATACTTTGGACCAGAGTGGAGGAATGAGCTGTGTGCTGTGTGTAGGTTTTGTTATGTTCACTAGTTAGAAATATTTCAATGTCGTTCCCTCAGTTTGGAATGTTGAATGGCAAGAAATATTACATTATACTGTAGAGTACAGCAATCATTGCAACATACAATATATAGTGTTACATTTTTGACAAGTTTATGTTTATGTTTTTTACAGTGATCATAGGGAGGTGGTTGGGGGTAATGACAGGCCTTAAAAGTGTAGGACTTTGGACTAGAGTTCATATTGTGCATTTTGCATGTGGCTAGGTTTAGGTTACTACTACACTTTGGTTAAGATAGTTTGGGAAAAATATTGGAAAAGTAAACAAGTCTTGTTTTGTGCTTGAAATTCTCCCAAGTGCTTTGAGTTGCCTAAATAGGTTCTAACGTAATATTAATCATGCTTTAGTTGCCAAGAACAGATGTAGGAAAACAAATAAATATGTCATCAATGAAGGTTTTGCAAATATTCATTAAAAGGTTTCCTCTTTTTTTTTTTGGATAAAAACAGGCAGCATTATGTTTCTTTTAAAAGTAGTATAATAGTATATATATTTTTAAGGAACAAGGAGGCTTGGTTAGGAGTCATTAATAACCAAGTTTATGGGGTACTTGAAAATTGTTTGTTAAAAAAAAGAATATCAGCAGATACACTTAAGTTAGACACCAGTTTAACTCTTAAATATTGATATCAAAAATCCACTCTCAGTCAAGCTTGTTACAGTGAGCTTCATACTGCATTTTACAAGTGCTTCATTATTATAATCAGAAGCAAAACACTGCTCCATAGTTACTGAACTGATTTAAACTTGACCCACAATAACTACACAATGTATTCAGTAATTTCTATAATACCCTTTACCATCACCCCACCTGTGATTGAATCAGACAACAGAATTTTTGCTGATTGGATGTTGCTTCTTGCAATGCCTTCTGGGATGCAAAGTTGACCTTGCTCTTAAAGTTGTACACAGTTGCTTTTTTTGTACTTATGAGTCAAACAGGTTCATGTTAACCCTGTTGGAGATGCTGCAACAGCCAGTCAACAAACACGATGTATAAAAAAAAGAATAGGACTTTAATTTCTGCAACCTCCACCATTATACGCACTTACTTCTCCACTCTATCAATCATAGAAATTATTAAAGAAAGTTTAAATGCTATACACTCAGTTGCCAGTCCATAAATGCAGTCTAATTGTCCTGCAGTAAATCCTCCTTCATGGAGGTTGAAAGAAATAAAGAAAAAAGAGGTTTTGATTCAAATTCATGATCATTCTGAAGGATGTGTTTTGTGGTGCTGTTGAACTCTAGGGCACTATACAGAGAGCTGTTTCTATATTTTAGCCTCCCATCGTTGATATAATGGATTCAACGGATTGCAGGACTGTTGTATTAGACTAGATTAGTAATAAACTGGCAACTGAGTGTATGTTTTTTTTTTTTTGTCAACAAATTCCATGAAAAGACCGAAACCAACACTGAATGTATCTACTAACAAGTATTGTTGTGTGTATCAAAGCCTGTTGCACTAGGTGACATTCACACTGTAGTTTATTTGGACTCAATCTCACATACATCATCCTGCTGCCCCAAATACTGATTAGAGTATCAAATATGGATCAATCCACCACTTAAAATAGTTCTTGAGAAAATAATTTTGACGTACATGTACTTCACTTAAGTATATCCATTTTATAATTCTATTCCTCTATATTTCAGAAGGAAATATTGTACTTTTTACTCTACTGCATTTATTTGACGGATAAAGTTACTTTATAGACTTTCCCTCCCTAAGAAACACATATAATAAGCTTATATAATACAACACAGAACACACAACAAAGATTAAACTAGTGGTTCCTAACCATTTGCGTAAAACGTTTGGAAAAGATGACTTTCTCAGGGTTGAAGAATTTGTTTGGCATTCACAGCTGCCTAGAATCACTCCTCGAACATTACACTTAAGTGCTCTGAGCCCACAAGCAAAGATGCAGTGAAAGCAATCTTACCTGTAGGTATTGTGGTGATGGTGGGGCATACACACAGCTGTTCATTATGTAGGTCCGACAGTTGAGCTCCTGGCCTTTTGTCTTCACTGAAAGCTCCACAGGACTGTACGCACCTAATGTCACATTCTCTTGACTGAGTGTGTGCACACATGCACGCACATGAAAACACACACGGCAGATGTCAGTTTCACAGGAAAACATGCAAGGCAATCCAGGAGAGACCATACATGAAATTGATAAATTAAAACTTTACCTGTCTAGGGACTCCAGATCAGACATGTTCATCCTCCACACCACACCCCATACCTCGTCCCCTGGGCTGTGCTCTATGGTGGCCACACCTCCATGCCACCGGTCACTGGCAAGGCCTTTGTGGTTCCCAAACACCAATTTATAGTCCTGAAAAAAAGAGAAAGAAGTTATAAGTGGGTACAGTTAATATGGGACAGAATGTTGATCTCCTACTGTATTATCAGACCGTACCTTGAGTCTGGCCACACAGTGTACTGTCGCAGACGGGTTCTTGAGCTGGAGCCGCTCCTTCAGGAGGTTGCTGCCGTATGCAAAGTATAAGAAGGTGTGGTTATTCTCCATGATGTCACTATTTTCTGCCAAGAGGAAGATGAGAACAAGGAGGGTTGAGGAAGTTTATGAGCAGTCAGAAGAAGGTAACAATGACAGAGGTGGAGAGCCGAGCTGAGCCACAATTGAGTGTTTGGAGGAGCAGATGGCTGAGTTGAGAGAGCATGAGTGACAGAAATGAAGTACTGGCCTTCCAGCATTCACACACCATTCACATGCTAATTCCCTGCTCTGCCACTGAGCTCTATTCACACTTACAATACATGGTTTGCCTCATGTGTTGAGCCAACAGCTCTGAGCCATACACAGATTGTAATATGCACACACAAACACGCACACACACACAGTCATGCTTCCATCACTGGAGGACATTACATTGAGTTACATTCATTTTAGGGCTGGGATGATCCACTTTTCTCTTGATTAGATTCTTTCACAATACTTGAGTGTCGATTCGATAAGTATTGCGATTTTTGTGAAGACATTTTATTTAAAAACACTACACCATGGGAAAAGTTGAATCATAAACTTCTAGAGACTGTATATCATCACGTCAGTTACACTTTCTGACTTTTATTTTAGCAGCATCATTGCTATACTGCATAGAAAAGTGGAAAATAAAATGTACATGTACAATAGAATGAATAAAAAATCAACTTAAACTGCTACATGTAGCTGTCACTGCTCATCAAGCTAGTGCAATAAAATGAAATAGTTCCTTTTGGCATGTGAGGGTGTCACTGTGGACAGGCGAAGTTCCATGTGTGAGCAGCTGTTGGTGCTTCAGTGAGTGACACAAAGGATGAGAATAATGCAGCAATGTTACAGTCTGTGTGTGGTTTCTTAGTGTGTAGTTACTTTGGGGACACCAATGATCCATAATCTGCAGTAACAGGGGGTTTAGTATTGGAGAAGGCACAGCGTCAGCATTGTGTTTGTCTGTCAGAAAATTTTGCATTTTTATCCAGTTTTAAGACATATTTTACGCCACTCTTTTAGATCTTGGTTGTTATAGCTGTAAATTGTTTACAATCCCAAAATGTTCTTGGATCATTTGTCTTTCCTGTATAACATCCCCTGGATGTTAAAACATTACAAAAGATGCAAAAAAAAAAAGTTATTATTACATTCCTAGAACATTTACCCTAAATGTTCCCTGGATGTTAAAAGACTTAAGGCACTGGCGCCATCCTGTGTTTTTGATGTGATCATTTGTACGGTTGCTGCAAGAAGTGTCTCTATGAAATAGTCAGTTTAGTTTAGGTGAGGGGTGCAGGAGACAGGATGTGACACAAAAAGTCGCTGCGTTTGTAATAAAGCGTTTTTAAGATTTTCACCAGAAATGAAACAGCTTATATTTTACAAGAAATCACAGGAAGTCCTATCTCTCCTTAGCGCTGGTTTCCCCATTGAACATTCAGGCCCAGTCAGAACAATGCAGCTTTTACGTTTATCCACGTTACGTTACGTGGCTACGTTTATCCAGCACCAGCGCATATTTAAAATACAACGGCTGTGGATGATCAGAGACCTGCTGGAAGTCAACCTGCCCACTCACTCGCTGTGAATTGTCCAAACAATGACCTGCTGTATTCACACATGGGCTCACTTGGACATTAAGCAAACTTTGTACTAGGGAGCTGGCCAGTTAAAGTCCGCTCCAACTGATTCAAAAATATGGGTTCACACATACAGCTTGTCCAGATAATTACAGGGGAGTAGTGCATGTGTGAAAGGGCCAAAAGCAACTCGCCTTTAACATTACAGTTCTCCCCACATTATCGGCTGACTTTGGTGTTCTAGTATTAACCATTCAAAACCAAAGTCCCAATAAAACAAACTCATCGATTGAGGCAGCCGTCGAACAGCAGCTCCCGTGTTCGCAAGGTGAAATTACTGTTCTGGTACCTTTTGAAGAGAGCGATATAACGGATATTTATGGTTAAACAAAGGATCTTATTCTTTTACATCAATTCAAATGCATTTACTTCTATTGCTACTTCTAATGTCTTGCGTCTCTTCGAGTGAATGGGCAAAGATTGTAGAAAGGGGCTGTTGTGGGGGGCACCTGTGAGGTTGAAGGTGTGTGTCTTTCTCAATCAACGTATTAACATTGGTATGCAGGAACTGCCTGCATGGCCTATGAGGTTCACTGCATTCAGTCTTCCATGATGAAACAGTAATTATTTTGGCCCATTTTTGGAACTTATTGCGCATAGAGCTCAGTTATCTGAAATGATACGGGGTTCATTGAGCGTCCTTGCACCGCCGGCCCACTCCAAAAATTTCAATGTGAAATTTTCTAGTTTACCTTATATCTCCAGCAGTGGAGAGCAGCCTGTCTGATGCAGCGTTAGCTCCGGGGAAAGCCATTGTGGTACACTGAGCAGGTGCAGGGTCTTGACGTGACACAGATTGAGCACAGGGTTATTTTTTCACCTCAGAGTTGGTTTAAGTTGTTAATGCAGCAGTGTGTGTTGGTCAGCTGGTCTCGCTTGTTACTGTTGATCACTGCTTTGCTTTGCAAATGGTGGTGCTGGTGTTCATATACTTCATGCTCATCTCATAAAGGTTTATTATTAAGTCACAAACGCTTGCAACTGCTGCATTTTTTGAATATTAATTTCAAGATTACTCTACCATGTGCTCGCTGTAGATTGTACTGGACTTGCAGTTGAAGCCGCCTTTTTTGTTCAGTCAACATGATGTTAGTAACAGTCATTTAGAAAATATTTGTTCCACTCACCCCTAGCAACAACGTAGCATGGAACACTTGAGCTGCTGAGCCTGCTACATTACTAACTGTACTAACAAACTATAGCTGACTAACTGCCTCGCTAATGTAGCAAATGGATGTAATAAGCATGAGTGTTAGGGTTATATTGAAAATTGAAAATGATGGAGTCATTGTTTAAGTTTCCAGCAATGTATTTCACAAGCTTGTAGGCAATTTACCGTGAAACACTACTTGACTCCGCACCATCGTCTGCTCAGCTGTGATGCGTACGTACATCTGCTGCAGCAACGTCAGCGACAGCCCTCATTTCCCATCATGCTAAGTACTGGACTAAAATTGTCTCTACTTGCGTATCAGCTTGCAGAGAAATATGGGTGCAAACATCCAAGGTCATGGGACGAATCTTCAAACAGTGGAGTAGACTGGTTTTCAGCCCACATGAAAAGACACCAAACTCTGTCCATTAGGAGTGCCAAGACCACAATCCTGCACAGGCCACCAGTTTTAATAAAAACAATGTAAACTATAGAAAGTATTGGAAGCAGAAATAAATCAGTTAGGATGCAGGAGGTGGATTTCATCATCTTTCTTTAACACACAAAAAACCTCTAACCCATCTCCTGGATAACCACAGCTCATACCAATAGCAACCATCAACTAACAGCCCCCTCTCACTGCAGTCACAAGCTCTAACCCCTCTACAGAAGTAAATATGGGCCAAGCGATTTCTGGATGACTGGATCCAGGAAAGACAATGATATTTTTAACATACCAGATATTGTTAATACAGCACTTCCAGCTGCAGCTACACCAAATAATGCACAGGCTGGATTTTGGTGCAGTGAAATTTGGCCATACAATCCAGACATACTGTGTTTGAGGAACGTGAGTTTGGACCTTCACAAGTTACAGATTGTCCTGATCCAGCTACTAGACAGGCAACTTCTCCAGCTGCTCACCAGGCCACATCTCCATACACATCAAAAGCAAAAAAGAAGGTCTGACAAGGATGAACGGAAAATAAGCTTTCTAAAGAAAGAAAAGAAACAAGACAAATCCACTTGCACAAACCAGCAGCTACCTAGGCCTAGAGGAGGCAATTTCAATTAATTCAGGCACTCCACAGAGAACATATTTATACCCTTCCAGACTCTCACAGAGGTCTGAACAAAGAGTATGATATCAAACATTTCCTCTAAAGTAAAGAATAAAAATGGTGGTAGAATCATGATGGCCCACTTTACATATAGATATATATATGTCTTTAAGACTCTAACACATAAAAAAGAAAGAATAAAAAAAATAAAAATGTGTTCAGACTAAAATTCTGCATAAACATGTCTTCATAGTGACATACGTAAAGACACCATGCCTTTTAGAGACATATATTGCTTTTAATATGGTCATGATTCTGCCTTTGTTCCCCTGTTTTGCTTGGACTTTGTTTCTGCTGTGGAATTTTAGTTTTCCATGTTCTGTTTTGTCTTGAGAATTGATTCCTTGTTTCCTTTTTTATTTTGTATTTGGTTTTCTGGTCTTGTTTCTTCTTACTTTGTTTCCTGCCCTTATGTTTCTTGCCTTTTGTGATTGTCTACCCCGTCTTGATTAGCTACACCTGGTCTTGTTTGCCCTGCTCTTGTGTTTCCCTCCCTTCCCCAGTACCTGCATACCCCAGCTGTGTCTTGTTCTAGTGATTAGTTGTCTGTGTGCATATATACTCCTGTGTTCCCTTTGTTGGTGGTTGATTTTCGTCCCTCATGGTTTTTCCAAACTCCTAGTTCCTGGATTTGTCCCCGTTTTGGATTGGATGAAGTCTTTATTTTATCAAATCATTTTCATTACTGCTGTTGTATCTGGGTTTGGGTCTTTTCCCTGTGTCTTTTGTGCTCCTACAGTGACAGTACAACAATACCATACATGGACCCAGTGGATATTTTTGAGGTCTGGCTTTATCTTACACCCTAACTTGTTTGCATGGTGAGTGGAAGCAAGCTCCTAACAAGGTGCACAAAGAGGCAGTTCTGAGGTTGGCATGAAGAGACCTTTACCTGGCTGGCTTCTGGACTTCATCAAGCGCCCAGATCCCCAGCCTCCTGCTTCTCTGCCTGCACCCCAGTCGGTTCCAGCCCCTAACACATTCCTGGGTACCTGCCTGGCCCTGGGCGGCCCTCGAAGCCACCAAACTCCCAGGCTTTTGTGAAGGGAAACCCAGAGCCCGTTCTCCTGTTCCCGGCAGATGCGTTGTCCTGTTCTTGCATCGGGGGTCTTGGTGGCGTGGTGTGTTCCTGAGTTGGCTGTCCTGGCTCATGTCGCTCTGTCATGTGTTCCCTTTGTTCCTTGTCTAGTTCTCGTGGTTGGTTTTCGTACCTCATGGTTTTTCCTAACATTCCTGGATTTTTACCAGTCTTGGTGCTCCGACTGACAAATTTGATAATGAGATTATGATCTGTCCCTTTTTTAATAATGTTAGCTAGCTTGCTAGTCAGTTAAATTCTGCCGTTTTGAATTGAGGAACAACGACAAGCCCCATTATCACAGTTAAATTGGTTCATATTTGTTTGAGTATTACGTATAGCATATCTGATCAAGCAGAGGAAAATTCAATAGCAGGAATCACACCGAAACAGAATTAAAGTCCAAAAAAAATAAAGTTTACTGAGTTCCAAGGCACAAAACAAACAGGCAGTCAGTAGAGCAAAATACTGACAAACAAAAAAGGCAACTCCAAAGAGGCTCACAAGGTTTAGGAGGAAAAAAGAACAAACAAGCTAGGATCCGAACAAGGAATGGCTGGAGAGCTAGTCTTGCAAAAGAACTAAGACAATCTGGCAAATTTGAGTGGAACAGCTAGTGGTATAAATAGTAAGAGAACTAATGGGATAACAGAACACAGATGCGGAATCAAAACTGGCAGGAAACTCAACAGTGGCAGGAAGTAAAGCAAACTGGAAAGCAAGAGGGCAGGTAATTACAGAATAGAAAAGGAAGTTGAATCAGGATTCCATACGGGTCTTCACACTATCTGTAATCAAACAAAAATCACCAGAGAGCAGTCAATCGCTATCAATGTAGATTGAGGAACATAATATAAACACCATAAGAATACAAATGAAAGGCAGTAGAATATGTTCCAAGAACGTTATTCCATGTCAACTTTTCTGACAGCAAAACAAACACTGTTCACATCCTGAATATTCAACAGAGCACTGTGTGATGCGACTGTTATGGAGTTGGCAAAGTAAATTGATCCTGTCAATGCATTAGAGCCTAGGGCAAGGAGTTCTGAGTCTATTATCACATTTGTTCTATGGATTGGCACATTCCATCAACTGTACCTTGACTACTTGTGTATCTGGTGCTACAGGTGCCAACCTATGCGGCAATCTGCGACCCTGGCAATGTGTGTCCTACTTTACACTCTACCACCTCATGCATAAAACCAAATCTGTGTGTAATAACACGTCTCAGTGCTTGTTGGCTCAGCTATGGAAGTGTTTTTTGTTTTTTGACTGTACCACTCAACAGAAGGAAACAAGGAAAGGTTGCATTCCTCGAGGCACCGGCCGAGGAGGAGGAGATGCGGCCATCTTCGGCTCCAGCTTATTAGTCAACCCTAAACCTAAACTCAGTTTTAACTCATTCGAAAGCCTTGTACTGAGTCTTTCACACTCAATGTGGAAAACGTTACAGCCAATTCTATTTGTTATAGTGTACAGCACTGCCGGTCCGTATTCTGAATTTTTGAAAGTTTAGACCTCAAAATGGAGTCACTGCTTTTATCTCATTATTAGATTCGATTGGCTTCTGTCAGAGTGTAAACAAACCCACTCACTGTTCTAACCAAACCCTCGATCTTGTTCTGTCACAGTTCAGCCACACCCTCCAGACACCTTCCACTCTACCTGTCAGCCACTCCCTCCTCATCAGCCTCACTCATTTCACCTGCCCACTCACCTGCTGGTAATCACTAATCAAGCCCCTATTTATACTCCTCCCTTACACACACTCAGTGCTAGATTGTTATTTTTGTATGTCAGACTTTCCAGCGTTATTCCCCAGACTGCTTTCCCGTTGCCGGCCCTGCCTGCCTTGGACTCTTCCCCTCTGCCTGAATCCTGGTGAACCGACCTGCCTTACCCACGGACTTCCTTCCTGTTGCCGACCCTGCCTGCCTTGGACCTCTCTGCCCTACCTGAACCCCGGTAAACGCACCTGCTTTCTGTTCAGGGTTTCGGAGTGACTCTGTCTACTGTTGCTACAGCTCGGCTAACGAGTGGGCTAAGAGACAAGCCGCTGCTTGCCCGACGTCCTTTCTGTGTGTCTCCTGTTGTACCTGCCGAACGTAAAAATAAAAGTTCTTCACGTACCGATCCCTGGGTCCTGTGTGCTGCATTTGGGTCCTTACACCACCCGTTACATGTTCTGTCATATGGAATCGAATTTGAAGATTTAATAGTCTTTCCACAAAATGTCTTATCAGACCATTTAATAATTTTTGAATTTATGTTACTGGACTACAGGACATTAGGCAAACATTCCTTCAGTAGATGCCTGTCTGATAGTGCTGTAGCTAAATTTAAAGAAGTGATTCCATCAGCATTTTATCCAATGCCATGTCTCAATATAAGAGAGGACTGCTATGTTGACTTTAGTCCCTCCCAAATTGATCATCTGGTTGATAATGCTGCAGGCTCGCTGCAAACAACTCTCGATTCTATTGACCTATGATAAGTAAATAATAAAACAAAAGAGGTTAGCTTCATGGTATAACTCCTTAACCCGCAAATTAAAAGAAACATCGCAAAAATTAGAATGGAAATGGCGTTCCACCAAACTGGAGGAAACTCATTTAGTTTGGCAAGATAGTCTTAGAACATACAGGAAGGCCCTCCGTAATGCCAGAGGAGCCTATTACGCCTCACTAATAGAGGAACATAAGAACAACACTAGGTTTCTTTTCAGCACTGTAGCCAGGCTGACACAGAGTCAGAGCTCTGTTGAGCCATGTATTCCCAGAGCTCTCAGTAGTAATAACTTTATGAGCTTCTTTGATGATAAAATTCTAACTATTAGAGAAAAAATTCATCATCTTGTGCTCTCAGCCAGTTCAGATATATCTTCGAGTACAGGAACCTCAGAAGCAGCTGTGGAACCAGATTTATATTTATATAACCAGTGTTTTTCTCCAATTGACCTTCACCAACTAACTTCAATTATTTTTTCATCTAAACCAACAACCTGCTTCTTAGACCCATCCCAACTAGGCTGCTTAAAGAAGTTTTACCCTTAATTAGCACTTCTTTACTAGATGATGATCAATCTGTTATTATTAACAGGCTATGTACCACAGTCCTTCAAAGTAGCTGTAATTAAACCTCTTCTTAAAAAGCCTACACTTGATCCAGGGGTTTTAGCCAATTATAGACCTATATCTAACCTTCCCTTTCTCTCCAAAATTCTTGAGAAAGTGGTTGTTACTTTGACTTTCTAAACAGAAATAGGTTATTTGAGGATTTTCAGTCAGGATTTAGGGAATATTATAGCACAGAGACAGCACTGGTGAAAGTGACAAACGACCTTTTGATTGCGTCAGACAAAGGATTTGTCTCTGTACTTGTTCTGTTAGATCTCAGTGCCGCTTTCGATACCATTGACCATTGTATCCTATTACAGAGACTGGAGCATTTGATTGGCATCAAAGGACCCGCACTAAGCTGGTTTCAGTCGTATTTATCAGATAGATTTCAGTTTGTACATGTAAATGATGAATCCTCTGTGCACACGGAAGTTAGTCACGGAGTTCCACAAGGTTCGGTGCGGATTTGGTGATGTGGGTGTTGCTACTATAATAAGTAAGCTGTTGATTCCTTTGAAGTTGACAATCCTCATGCATTCTTTTTCGCATTGACTGTGGCAAAATAGTGGCGTATAAAATAAATAAATAAACATACGAACAAATAAGTAAACGGATTAATTGATTAATTGATTGATCTGTTAATTGATTGATCGATTGATTTGTTGATTGATTGATTGATTTGTTGATTGATTGGTTGATTGATTGATTGATTGATTTGTTAATTGATTGATTGATTTGTTGATTGATTGATTTGTTGGTTGAGTGATTGATTGGTTGATTGATCGATTGATTTGTTAATTGATTGGTTGATTGATTGATTGATTGGTTGATTGATTTATTTGTTAATTGATTGATTGATGATTTATTGATTTGTTGATTGATTTGCTGATTAACTGATTAGTTAAAAAAAAAAAGAGAGGGAAAGTGATCTTAATAGCTTTAAGGGGTTTAAAGTCTTAGTAATTAGTTTCAATCTATAATTTGGGAATATAAAAAGTCATCAAAATGACGAAAAAGAACATTGAAATCCCAAATCCCAAAGTAATTACTCCTGTTGATGTAGTACAAAAGAGTAATCCTTTAATTAAAGGTATTGCCAAGATGTCGGAGAAATGGCATAAATGCTGGCCTGAAATTGACCAACCATGGCCAGTGGAGTCTTAACCCTGATGTAATCAAAACAATGCAGGTACTTGTGTCCACCTATAAGGCAGGCCAAAAGAAGGGTAAAAAGGGGGAACAACGTAAAGAAAAGAGACAAATAGAGCTTGGCGTTCTCCAATTGTTTGAAAATGAGGGACAGAAACGGTTAAAAGCTGCGAAAGATAAAAACGATAGAGGCGCAGAAAAAATCCGAAAAAATGCAAAAGAAATAGAAAAACTAATGGCGGAAATGAATACACCTTTTTCGCATACGGAGCCAATCAAGAACCCTCCACCTTATAAGGAAGAGGTGCAGTTTAACGAAGCCCCAACTTCCAGTTCTGAGTCATGATGGTGCATACCATATTGAAGATGATGACAGAAGAGTGATTGAAGAAGGGAAAGCTACAACTACCATCGTGATGCGTCCTTTCATCAAGTCCAAGAAGCCAGGGATGTTAAGGAGGAAGCCAAGTGAACTCGGACCAAGAAAAGCAACCTCCAGGAGATATGAGTATGATAGTGATGATGATACCAGGCCAATTGGAGGATACGATCCCTCAGTGAAGGAAATATTGGTCAGAGCTGAAAGAAGAGGAAGACAACCTTTGGAAAAACCAGACGCAAAATATGTTATTACCAGTGATAGTGTCACTAGGGATGATGACAATGATTGGGAGCGTGAGTATACTACCTACACAAGACGACACTCAATACAGCTTAGAAGGGACTTGGAAGAGGAAGAAGAGTGGCGAATGCATAAGGAGCTTGAAGAGCAAGCTCGGAGAGTCTCGCTGGATGAAATACATCGAAGATCACCAGATGATCTAACCCCAGCCCCCACAGGGCCAGAGATGGCAACAGGAAAAAGGAGCAGAGAAGGATCCTTAGGTAAAGGAAAGACTGATCCTCCCAGATATTATCTGCGTGATAAGGATGATAAGATGCTTCCAGTGTTCGTCAGAGGACAGAATTTGGAGTATAAGCCTTGGCAGAATACAGATATGTCAGATATGATGGAGAAGCTACCTATTCTTCAGGATGGAGCACATCCTTGGACTTCAAAGATGGATGAGCTCATGGTGGGAACACAATTTGCCATGGGAGACATCAAGAGACTGTTGGCTAACCTCCTTGGAGTTTCCGCTATGGAAGAGATTCTACAGAGAGCTGGACTCATTCGATATATGGGAACAGCTGTGAATGATTCAGAGTTGTTTTCTGCAAATAGAGCTCGAGTGTGGAGAGCACTGAAAGATACATTTCCAATAAATGTACATCCCAATAGTGTTCTCATTGAGCCACTGGGACCAGAAGAAAACCCAAGGGCCTATGTGTCAAGAGCCTTTCAAAAGTGGAGAAACGTGACAGGAAATGACCCGGACTTGAATCAAATGGAGCAGTCAATTTTGCGAGCCAAAATACAGAAGGGGCTGCCCCAACCAGTGAGAAGTAAACTGGCTGAGGTGGTTGGACTTGGAAGCATGATGAAAAGTGTTTATACGGATCATATAGCTCATCAAGTGGATCTATATAGGAAAAAGGAAAAGGACCAGAAAGAGCAAGATCAAGAGATCCTCAGAAAACTCAATCAAGTACAGCTAGTGGATAACAAGAAAGAGAAGAAACAGGCTCTGGTCATGCAGAGTCAGTCTCCGATGAATCAAATGTTACCACAACTGCTGCCGAATCAAGGTCAGTTCCAGTCAGCCCAGCCACCAGTAGTGGTTCCAGTTGCTTCCTACCCGCAGCCTGCTTTTGGTCAAGCACAGACCTGGAGAGGAAGAGGTCGAGGAAGTTTCGGAAGAGGAAGATTTGAGCCGTATTTCCAACAATCTTCGGAAGTATGTTATAATTGTGGACAATGTGGCCATTTTGCTCGGGAGTGTAACAGGCCAGGAGGAAATTTTGGAGGAAATTTCAGAGGAAACTTCAGAGGAAACCCTAGAGGAAATTTCAGAGGAAGATTCAGGGGCCAACCAAGACCATCAGAGGGACCAGTGAGCCCTAATAGGGGTCCGGAACCGGGATTCTAGAGGTGCCCAGAAGACTCGAAAGGGGGGTGTCAGCTGGTAGTATCAGGGCCGGAAAGAGATCCAACAATAGAAGTGAAAGTAAATAATCGACCATTGGAAGCAATGGTGGATAGCGGAGCTGCTTTCACCTGTATTCGGCCTGAAGATGCTATACATCTCCCCATGTCTGGTCAATTGATTCGGACAATCGGGTTTGAGGGAGTTAAACAGCTGGTTCCTCTTACGAAACCAATTGAGCTCTGCTACAAACACCTGAAGACTACAATACCTATACTGGTATCGGAACATACACCTATGGTTCTTTTGGGAAGAGATGCTTTGTGTAGATTGAACTGTACAATAAAGTGTACACCAGACGGCTGTCTGGTGGAAGTGCCAAATGATGTTGTTAATCAATTTTTAATGAAGACAGAAACTGAAGCTACTTCAGTATATTGGATTGGAAATCTTGATGCAGAATTTTTGAAGTCAGCTAAACTGTGGGAGAAGTTCATCGTAGCTAACATGCCCAATGCGAAACTTCCAGAGTATCCATTGCACTGCATGCTCAAGTATTTCAAAAATGCTGTTCAATCAAACCCAGAGGAATGGATAAGTCGTCAACCAAATCAAGTTCAACTTAGTTCATGTTGCATAATTTTGGGACCACAAGGCCCACAAAGCCATGAAGATAGACAGAGATGATTATTTGAATGGAGAATTTGATATCAAGAAGAGTGTGCCACATGTGACTTTGTTGGTGTCGGAAGAATATGAGCAAAATCACTTAGGAGAAATGATGGCGGAAGCAGAGGAAGCTGTTTTTGTACCGGTGAAAGCTAATCTTGCCATTTGGAGGAGTGAAGATCAACGATTTATCAAAATTATGACTTCTGCTCAAGGATGGGGACAGCCACAAGTTGTGCGGATGACACAGGATTCAATTTGTAGTGCTAAAATGGATTCAGACTCTATGAAAGAAGAGATGCTGCAACAAGTTCCAGAATGTTTGTGGGCTCAGCATAGTACGGATATTGGACTGGTGAAGTCAGCCCAACCAGTGAAAGTTGAACTCCGACCAGGAGTCAGACCTCCGTGGAAGAACCAGTATCCATTGAAAGAAGAAGCAAGTCAAGGAATTGAGTTGCAAATTGAAGGACTTTTGAGAGCTGATGTTTTAAAGATAACACAGGATCCTCAAAGTAATACGCCTTTGTTGCCTCTGAAGAAACCAGATGATTCTTACCGCATGGTACATGACTTGAGAGCGGTGAACGAAGTGGTGGCCGATTTTCCAGCAGAGGTGCCAGATCCGCATACTTTGTTGGCACACATTCCGCCAGAAGCGACGCATTTTACGGTGTTAGATTTATGTGGTGCATTTTTCAGTGTTCCACTCAGTACTGAAAGTCAGGGTTTGTTTGGGTTCACGTACAAGGGACAGTTTTATGAGTATAAGAGATTGCCACAAGGGTTCAAACATAGTCCACACATTTTCAATAAAGTATTGAAGGAGGATTTGACAGGGATAGATAAGATGCTAAAAAGCACTGTTGTTCAATATGTGGATGACATAATCATTTGTTCACCAAATGAGGAAACATGTCATAAGGACTCAATTAAATTGTTACAGATATTGGCTGAAAAGGGGCATAAGGCCTCTCAGAAGAAGCTGCAGTATTGCCAGGAGAAGGTGATTTATTTGGGACAGGTAATAACGCAGGGACACAGAAGCATTTCTGACAGTTGGAAGCGATTCGCAAGGCTCCAAAGCCTCGAACTGTCAGAGAGATGTTGACATTTCTTGGTATTGCTGGCTAATCCTCAGCATGGGTAGAGGATTATGCTAGTTTAACAGGGCCTTTGAGGGCTATGATTAAAGATACAGGGAATGCTCAACTTCATTGTAATCTAGCCTGGACACAGGAGGGTCTTTTGGTATTTGAGACGATCAAACAGAGATTGCAGGAGGCTCCAGCATTAGCGCTCCCAGATTACTCTAAGAATTTTTTTGTTGTATGTGTCTACTTCTACTGGGGGTAGATATGCATGTGCGGTTCTTTGTCAGCCAACAGGTACGGGAACAAGTCCTCAACCCATTTCTTATTATTCTACTGCGTATTCAGAAGTAGAATTAGGGTTACCACTGTGTTACAGAGCAATGGTGGGAGTGTTTTTGATGTATGATAAGGCATCATCGGTCACTATGGGTTATCCAGTGACAATCCTCACCCATCATAGTCTCAGAAATCTCTTGAATTATGGCAAATATACATTGACCATGCCTAGACTTAGAGATTATCATAGGCTCTTAGAGCAGGAAGATGTCACCCTAGTGAGGTGTGCCACGGTAAATCCGGCTGAGAATCTGCCAACTCCGGAGGATGGTGAGCCACATGATTGTGTTCAGGAAGCAGAAAAATACTCAAGACTGAGGTCTGATCTGCAAGCCCTCCCATTGCATGAGGCGGACCTGGAGTACTGGACTGATGGTTCCTGTTATCGTGTGGGTGATAAATTGAGTGCTGGTTATGCTGTGGTAAGAGCTGAAGAAACTGGATTTGTTGTTGAGAAGGCTGAAATAGTACCCCAGCCTGCGTCAGCACAACTTGCTGAACTTGTGGGGTTAACTGAAGCGTGTTTGTTAGCAGAAGGTAAGCGAGTGACAATATATACTGATTCTGCATATGCACATAATGTGTGTCATTTGTTTGGATCAGTATGGAAGAATCGAGGGTTTAAGAAAACGGATGGTTCTCCAATACAGCATCACGCTCAAATAATGAAATTGTTGCATGCTATGATGAAGCCTAAAGAAATAGCGATAGCTAAATGTGCGGCTCATAAAGCTGATGTGTCGAAAATGAAAAGGGGGAATAATGTGGCTGATGAAGCTGCAAAAGCAGTCACGGGCGCAGACAAATTGGGCAAAGTACTTCTGGTTACTCATGAAGTGAATTTGGAAGACAAAATCACACTAAGGGATGTGATTCTGATGCAGGAAGCTGCATCTGCAATGGATAAACAGTTGTGGCAAGAGCGTGGTGCCACACAAGATTCTACTGGACTTTGGAGAAATCATGAGGGGCTGATAATAGCGCCCCCAGACCTGTTGGGTCTGATGATTCAAGAAGCACATGGGTTAGCTCATGTTGCAAGGGGGGAAGTTAGAAGAAAGATCACAAAGGAGTATGGATTTTGGGCACCATGTTTGCTTGAGCAGATTGACTATGTCATAGGCAGATGCACTATCTGTCTGAAAAACAATGTTCGGAGAGGTGTGATGGTTCCTCCTGGTTACATTCCAACTCAGAGAGGTCCAATGCGTGAGCTAGTTGTTGACTATGTTGATATGATAAAACCAGTTGACGGAAAGAGGTATATGTTAGTTGTGTGGACAGATTTTCGCGATGGCCTGAAGCTTGTCCAACTAAGCGAAAGGATGCTCAGTCAGTTGCCAAGTTTTTGTGTAGAGAGGTCATAAGCAGGTGGGGACTTCCGGATCGGATATCCTCAGACAATGGAAAAGAATTTGTTGATAAGACTGTGAAATTGATTTTGCAAAAACTGGGAATTAAACAACGTCTTGGTGCTGTTTATCATCCACAAAGTCAAGGGATTTGTGAGAAAATGAATGGTATTTTGAAAAATCGCATTGTGAAAATTTGTCAACACACGGGCTTAAATTGGGTAGCAGCACTTCCATTGGCATTAATGGTGTGTCGCTCAAGTGAGTTGCGTGATTTGCATATGACACCTCATGAGTTGCTTACAGGGAGACGGATGCCAACCCCTTGTTTGCAAACAAGTGGAAAGGGTCCGAATTTGTCTCTTTTGGAAGATGAAATGCGAGCATATGTTACATATATGGCTAATTTCCATAAAAGAATATCTACAGATGTTTCTGACAGGCAAAGAAAAGAGGAGGTGCAGGAGAGGCTCGATGAGCACAAGAAAAACACAGTGCAACCTGGAGACAAGGTGTTTGTGAAGGTATTTAGAAGGAAGTGGTATAACGAACGCCGTGAAGGGCCATTTGAAGTTGTTCGCAGTACGGGAACTGCGGTCCAGGTTAAAGGGTCTCCAACGTGGTATCATTTATCACATTGTGTTAAAGCACCCAGAGAGGAGGTGCTACACTTGCAGAGTCAAGATGGTGAAGGCTCGAGAGAGCTGGGAGAAATTGTGGGAGAACATGCAACAGGAGAAATGCATGAAAATCTCCAGAGTCAAAATCCAGAAGGGGAGACTGTCAATGTTATGGACGGTGTTGATGATTCTGTGCACATTGCTGATGATGCCAGAACTGACTCTGCAGTTGACGGACAGGAAAGGAGGTTTGGTGAGATTGATGTTCAACACATCCCAGGAACAGCAGAGTCTGCTTCAGTGGAGTGCGAAACGTCAAAGGTTAAAGAGGGCTGTGAATCGGCCCCAGGAGAATTTGGAGATTCAGTTGGACGAAGCCATTCAAGACCAATTCGAAAAAGGGTCAGACCAAAACGTTACGAAGACTAGGGTTGAAGTGATCTTGGGAAAGTCAGTTCAGCTCCCATGCCAGTGCACAGGAGAGAATAGTGGTACAGGGAAATTTAGAGTTCAGTGGGAAGACAATCATGGCAGGGTCTTAGATCTGTTAGGGACATCATCATTGAGAAAGTATGTGTTACTCAATGACAAGAGAAGACTAAAGATTGAAGGAGATTGTAGTCTTTATGTATATACGACCCAGCAGGAAGATCAGGGGGATTATAGATGTTCTTTTTATGATCCACGGTTTGAGAGTGAGGGGTCAAAATCAGAGCCCAGGGTTAGAATAGTGACTCTTGTAATAACAGTTGTCGATAAAACAAGAGAATTGACAACAAGTAAGAATGTTAATACATCGACCCAGGCGACTACTTTAGCAGTGACTTCGAAAGGGATGAGTGTTACAACAGCGACAACATCTCAGATGTTTACAAGTTCTGTAAATATGACGCAAACGCCTAATAGGACTTCTTTGATATTTAAGAAAGTAGTAAATGTAACACAGAAGTCTATGTTAAAGATAGAACTTGATGTGAATGGTAATAATGGGACTTTTGAAGTTGAAGAACAGATGGTGGAAGAAAATGAGGTTGAATCATCTGTGACAACTCAGAAGACTATTCCAGATGTGGAAGAGGAGTTTTATGATTTAGATAGGATATCAGACGATATGAATGATCAATATCATGCTGTACAAAAGAGGGAAACTACATGGAAGGCATATGGATTTGATTCTTCTGTATTACAAATTGCAGATTTGTGGGCAGCTAGAAACTTGTGGTTTCAGCAGTTGACTCATTCTGTCAGATCGGTTAGACAATTGAATTGTCCATGTGTGGTGAAGGTTCCATCACCGGGCACATGGCCTTCGATTTTAGAGACGGTACCTCAACCTTTAAGTACTGTGTGTCAATTATATGCATTATCGTGGCTGTTGTATAAACAACGATCACCAATAGACAGGCTGATGACTTTGACAAGACATTTGTTTAGGCCTAGACAAAATTGTTCCTGGTTAGAGGAATTATCTTACATAAATTTGCTTGATCGGCAGGAAAATATGCTAA